>VWZN01021496.1:180411-197996 GCA_013396955.1 Regulus satrapa
TAGCCCAGGAGTGCAGCTTCGAGATAGCTGTGAGATGGGAAGGCTTTTACAAGTGCATATCTTTCTTCCGGGCGGATGCACCTTGTAAAGATTGCGCCCCAAGAAAGACTTAGAAACCAAGTCTTTCTAGGGAAGTCACCATGGTTTTGCTAGAGAAGCTCTTCCTCTTGAGTAGATTGAAAGATTGTTTTAAGAGTGAGATATCTTTGAGTTTTTGTCTTCTACATTGTTGTGTTGGTGAGAAAAGAAAAGAGTGCTAAAGGAGAAGAGAAGTGATTTACAGGTTTCATTCTGATTTCTACAAACCAGTTTAATTTGTCAATAAAAGTTTTCTTTGTTCTTCTAAAAGTTTTAAGCCTGTTTTGCTTTTTCTCCTGGTCCTATCTCACAGTGAAAAGTAAAGTAGTTCTGGCAAGTGCAACCTCTGCACAAGATAAAAATCATGCCTAAATCACAGACTCAAACCGCTACATACGCCTAATTTAAAGCTTCCTCAACCTGTTAACTCCTGTTACAATCTAGAGACAAGTTTATATCAGATTTGCTCCTACACTAAGGCCGTTATTCACTTCAATAGCCCATCAGTGCTACTTATTTTGATGTATTTGTAGTAAAAATTATTCTCTCAGAATTTTCATCTGGTGACATGAGTTCAGTGAATCTTTTCTGTGAGTCACACAAAATTAGATCAGTTACAGAAATGATGCAAGTTACATTTTTTGTGTTTTTGTTATATTGTGGGGCAGATTTGTTTCTATAAATCCTGGTCTTCAGTCTCACAAGGTTTCATTATCATTGTGTTGGGTTTTTTCCTCCTCATTTCTTCAGATTCCTTCTTCAATTTCCTGCTGTTATTTAGGCGTCATTTAACAAACTTATTATAAAATGAGATTTTATATAGTTTCCAGCTCTGATAATGTGTGCTTGGTGACCTTTGCTCCAAAACACTTTTTTTATTACACCAAATATGATAATATCAAGTTAATTACACTATGACCTTCATCTTTATAAGTTTGGATAATCTTTCTGTGTAAATTCACGGCAAAGACAACCACAAAAACTTTTAAATATTAATTCTATCTGTGGACTGAAGTGAGCATGTAACTCCTTGTATTATTGATGTTTAAAAGATAACAGAAAAAAGAATAGCTCAATGGATGCTACATAATAACATAATGCAGCTGCTTAGAGATGAAGCTATGAAATAATACTCTTCACACATATTTTCAAATAATCATGGTATGTGTGCAGTGTTTATTTTCCTTGCATTCCTTAGCTGAAAGAGGGCATGAAGGATGGGCAACCATCACAAAGGAGAACTTTATTTTCTTTACACACAACAAAGAGTCCTTCTATAAAGAGTCCTTATTACCCAATAATTGTCAGTTACTAAACAGAGGCACATTATGCCACTTCAATGTGTTTCAGCTATTTGAAGTCCTTAGGATGTAAAAGCCAGATTCTCAAAATTGTAGTTCTGGGAACAGAAAATGAAATTGAGTGCCTCCTTCTTTTTTTTTTTGTTTTTTATAGCTAGGTGCTAGAATTTTCGCAGGGAATGCATTGCTGAACCATTAAAATATATCCCCTGAAAGTTCATTTACTCCCCAGAGAGACTGCCTCAGCAGCAAATCAGAACTGCTGCACAACTTGCTCAGCCCTCACTCATATGGTTGTATTAATGAATTATTAATCCAGTACTAAATAAATTAAATGCAATTATATTACAAAGTACATAAACATTGTGCACAGCAAAGAAACTGCACACATCCACATACAAGGGATTTTTAATTTGATTCTCACGAGTGTCATCTGTCAAGCCACATTTATCAGAATGCTCCAAGTAAATCACCCAAAGTTTGTACATGATACCATCTCCAAGTGATTTATTCCAATTTATGCAGGTGAACCCCTTGCTATATAAATTTTTTAGACTAGACTGTGAAATGGTTGAGTTTTGTTATCATTCTGATAACTTTGCTGTAAAATTTATATAAAATTAAAATTATCTTGGATGCCTTACCTCTGTCAGATTAAAGTTAATGTACTGAGATCCCTATGGTTGTTCCAACACTGTGGTTACAGAAATGACTTTCATTAATGCATTATTCTGATTAATGCCCAATTTCATGAAAGATAAAAGAAAACACCCTGTTTGGTTTTTCCACAAAAGGAATGTGTATGTCCTTTCTGAAGGAGAAATGCATCATTTCTACCAACTGCAGCTAAAGGGAAAAAAAAACCACCAAAATTCTAAGTGTTGGTGTTGAATTCATGATAACTTAAGTAAAATAAGACTGCAGATATCAGAAACAAAATATAGCTTGGTAGGCCCCTTTTCAAGGTAGATGGTTCCAAATCCAGCTCAGAAGGAGGCTAAGGTTCCCTTATATAATCTACAATAAGTGCAAGTATGTTTAAGGGATATTTCTGAGGTTGCTACCCCATGTTCCTGCACTGGGTCTTCAACCTGATCCTCATGGAAGAGCCCAGGCTTCTTCTACCAGCTTCTATCAGCCCTCAGCACCAGCTGCAGGCTCCAAACTTCTTCCTCACGTTCTTGTAGGGGGAGCTCTGGAATAACTGCTGCCGGTTCGCTTGCCTGTTATCAAAAATTCATTCTCCTTTTTGTCTTCTGCTTCAGTACTGGGCCACCATTAACACAAGTCACCAGAGCAAAGCAACAGTAACAAATGATGCAAAACCGGTACAGCTCCCCCAAAAAAAGCTGCTGAAAGTTTCCCCCGAACAACAAAAGTGAATTAGGAACTTAAATTGAATGAGCTTTTTAAGATTTGCCAAATTGAAGTCTGATAACCTGAAGATTATTTTTTTTAATATTAGAAAAGTCCTCTTGAGTAATAATAAATTAAAAAGATACAAATTAAACTATATACACAATTATCCAAACACACTACAGAACAGAAACCTATATTTCACTAGAGTTGAAACAGTAAAAAGATGTTCTTGATGTTCTTCTTCCTTAAAATATACACTGTCTAGTTTTTACCTAACAGAAAGCTCAAAACAACATCATTTGGAGCACAGCAGAAAAGAATGTATCTACCTATATTTTTTTTTTTCCTGTTGACTAAAACCTGCTAAAATTCTGAAACAATCTTTAAGTTTATTTGGTGTTATGGGCAACATTGGTATATACATAACCTAATAAACATGACGGAATTTTAGGAAATACTTCTAACTACTATTTTAAAACTTAGCTATTTCATAGCACTTCGATTTGCACAAAGAAAATTAAGATCTCTGTAAAATTGTCAAAGTGCATAACTGAGCAGACATATAATTTGGAAGACTTTAGAAAGGCAATGTGCTTTGTTTATCAATGTGCTTTGTCATGAGCCTTTTAGCCTGCAAATTCCACTTATGCCAGTCTTCTCCCTCAATTTTTTTTTCCTTTTGTCAAATAAGAGAACACAAGAAAAAAAAACAAACAAACGAGGAGGGCGGGAGGGGGAAAGAAAGCAACTCTCCCACCGGAGTAAATATACAGAATGTGAAAAGTGGCTGCAGATGTAAAAGACATAAAGCAAGGAGTACAGCCAGACCTCTTTCTGCTCCTCGTTCTGGCCAGACAGGCTCCCTATATCTTATTTAATGGCCTCATTAATGTAATCTGAGTCTACTTTCTGTGCTGGTCTAATTTCCTAGAAAGACTCAGCTACTGTTCTGCAAATGGATACAGGCTGGAATGACTGGTAAAACCTGTCTCAGTTTATAGCAATGGAGGGGCAAAATTCCCACATCCGTTCTAGGGCTTCCTGCAAACACACCAGAAGTGGAAAATGGCATCAGCATACATCGACACAGAGATGTATGGCAGGATCTTGAAAATGTTCTTGAAAATGTTCATCTGATGGGTTCAAGAAGGATTAAGCTCTTTCCAGTATATTACTTAAGTTTTGTATGTTTCAGAAAAAATTGTTTACTAATGACATCCATTAAAAAAGCCACAGAAGCAGAGTATGCCTGTAAAACTGAAATGAGAGTTCAATACCAATTATTCTGTTCAGCTCAGCAGCCGGAAACACAATGCTGTGTTGGTACAAGAGACTTTCAGGCTGTCAGCCTCATTGACAAAGTTCACTATCTGCTTCCCAATGACCATGAGAGCACGAGAAGGAAAGTGAGAATATGCCAGAACACCTGACACCATGATGGCATTTAAAACTCCATTTGTTCATTTTTTGGTTGCTTGTTTTTTTCATTTTAGTGGAGATTCAATTATTTAGAAAGTAAAGGGGTTTTTTGTACAGATTGCCACAGTGCTCTGGGATGACCCTCCTTGAGCATGGAGGTTGGACCAGATGATCCACAGTGGTCCCTTCCAACCTGACCCCTTCTGGGATTCTGTGACTGGGTGCAGTATAAACAGTGGCATTAACATCACTCTGAAATATCTCATTTCTGCAGACAGAACTTTTAAATCGAAGTCCATTGCCGAGGCTTTGTCACAGAATGAAGTTTCTCCTACATGTCTGCTTTGGTCCTTACCTCCTGTGACTTGTGTTCCATAGTATGTTACTAGTTTGTACCTTATGAGTTGTCCTCTGCATATTCTGTCCTAACCAATCCAATTCATATGGCACATTAATATTAAATATTCACTTGCATTATTAAAAATTCACTTAATATTATAAGGTCACTTTCTGTGCATTTCTGTGAGTTGACAAAAAACATTGTTTTTTATAAATATGTAAGATCATGTCTTCTCTCTGACAAAGTAGCTATGGAATAGCCACAGGAATATCCATCAAGCAAAGGTGCCAGGAGGATACAGACAAATGAAAATGCTCTGGAGATTAAAAGAAACTCCTCTAGCTGAAGCAGAAAATATATACGCAAAATATGTACATCTTAACACAATGCAGGAACTTGGAGAACATGCTAAAATTACAAACAGCACAGCACTTAGAGTGCACGTAATTGGATTAGGAGAAGCATTGATAGCCTTTTTCCTAATGCCAAGTTCATAACAAAAAAAAAAACCTAAACAAACCAGGCACCCTCATCATCATCATTTTTAAGCCAAATCTTAACCAAACTAAATCCACAACTCTGCCAGTGGCTGAAGTAAAGAGCTAGAGAGCACTTCCTTTGATTTTTCACCATGTTCTAAGAATCAGAACTAGTTTAATACAGAATTGCTTTCTATCACAAGTGAAAGACAAATGGAAAAGAGATTTTGAAAGAAACTTGGAAAACAGGCAACTGGAATTTAAAGTGCTAGAAAGTGTCAAGATGAAACTAGTTTGATAACCACAGGCCTCTTTCACAAATAAATCCTGGATTTACTATACTGTCTGTTTTGCTCAGTTTTGTTCAGGGGTGTAATTATTTTTAAAAGGATTTTTTTCTTACGAGCATTGAGTCTTTCCTATAAACAATGGTAATTCTCTTAGTCTTTATCAGTCATTTTCAGACACTCATGTGATCATAAGCCAGAGCAAAGGAACTTCAAGGCAAATTTGGCAGTAGTTTTCTCTGGGGCTTGAATCCAAAAGTCTTAATATTTTCTGAAGTAATTGTTCTCCTTCATTCCTTTTGATTCTTTGCTTTATATTGTGAGACAGGTCTGCGTTCAAGTGTTATCTGACATTATATCCAGTTGGCAAGAATACAACAGGAGACTTTCTCATACAAAACTTTCACCACTGGAGACTAAAGGACAGCTGGAAACACATCTCACATTTTTGTTTACTTTCCATATTTACTTGCTTTTGAAAATTACTCCTGTTCTAGACTGCATAAACAAAAATAATGGACAAGAAAAAACTGGTTTAGATTAACCTATTATAAAATAAAACTCCCAGGTTATTGCTACTCTTGCGCCTGCAGAGGAAATTATGAACAAATAAACAGATATGACAGTATCCTCTAAATGAAAACAAAACCTGCTGAATGAAAAAGGAAAGACAACTCCAAAATATTAGTCAGATTTCTTTATTGGGTTTTTCACCATTGAACATGTTTTACCCTCTGCATTTAAATTTAGAGTTTCAAAATCCAGACTGCACTGGCTGATACCTACTGCCAGCTGAAAAATGAATAAGAGGCAGCAGTAAAACACCCTATCAGATTGGATTATTGAAAAATACTGAAATATTGACAATTATTCATGAAGTATTACCATTCATAGCAATATAATCTACCCATGGAAATACATTGTACAACCAATTTACCTGATTGAAAATCCATTTTAAAGGATGTCACTGCTTGTACAATGAGAAGTAATGTTCAGCAATTAAGTAAAAAAGATTTTTGAAGATCAGAAAAAAAGGAGAGACTTCTATGAGCTTCTCTGTTATAATCTTCAGACAAAGATAAATGTAGTGTTCTGATTCAGTCCCCTCTTTGGGTCATTGACAACATATTTCATAACTGATTCTTTTTTACCTCAGGTTAGCATACCAGATATCCATATTTTCCTGTAGCATGTTAAAAAAAAATCAATGATTAAGAAGAAGGAAACAAAGTTGGTCATTTTATTGACACAGGTTTTGTAAATTGGGAAATATTCAAATTTCTTGCAATCTTTTTATTAGCATCATGACTATATATATATAAAAAAATCCACCAAATTCACACTGCCTTCTCAGAGTGTGCCACTTGGTAGAAGAAAAAGAACTGCATAAAAATGTGTCTGCCAATAATACCTATTCAGAAGTCACAGAATCATCTACTGGCTTGGAATTACCTGCTTGGAACTCAACTTCTGAGCAAACCCACCTGGACCCTTGGCATTTCAACGCATCAGGTTGGACAGGGCTTTGAGCAACCTGATGGATGTCCCCGCACGCCCCGATGAAGGCGTGTTCCTGTCTCCAGCACAGAGAGTTAAATACCCTTTTGACCATTAAAGGCCCCCACATGAAAGCCTTTGGTAAGAGTTCCACTTCTATTATTACTGCAAGATCAGCACAGGAAACATGCAAAGATGGCCTGATAGTTATTAGTGTTTGTTCATCATAAATTCTAGAGCCATTAGGAATACTTCCAGAAATGA
The DNA here is from genome assembly GCA_013396955.1 of Regulus satrapa. Taxonomy (NCBI): domain Eukaryota; kingdom Metazoa; phylum Chordata; class Aves; order Passeriformes; family Regulidae; genus Regulus; species Regulus satrapa. The sequence continues at coordinate 187,436 of VWZN01021496.1, forward strand.
CACCTGATAAGCATTTACTTTGCACAACAAAGCACCAGATGAGTATGGGCAACCTACAGGCTGATGGTTGAAAATATACCTACAGCAAGAGTAACTAAAAGTAGCCATGAGCATATAGAAGATAGAGTGAAAAAAATCCTCCCTCTCCCCCCACACTCCCCAAAAACCAGTCAAATCCAACCAAAACTAACGCTAATCTTGCTCCTCCCCATAGGCACACAACTTTTCTTTACACATGTGCAATAGTACACAGTCACCTATAACAAGGGAGTCTTGCCTGAACTGCAGCGATTAATTAAATTGTGGTTGTGCAATATAAAACACAAGGCAACACAATTGCAAGGCATTCATAGAAAACAGGCATTAAAAGAGCAGGATATAAAATGCAGCAGTTAGGTTTAGAAAAGTAATTTTCTTTTTTTTTTTTNTAAAAGGCAGGAGTTAGGTTTTAAAAATAATTTTCTTTTTTTTTTTTTTTTTTTGGATAATACACTGCCATTTGCTATTTCAGACAAAAAGAAAACAGCTGTTTCAGTCCAGAACCAGAGCCACTGCACTTTGTCAGCACTGTGGAATGACATTCAGCTTCAAAACCTTCTGTGTTTCTTCCTTCCCAGTCATAGAGTAGGAATAAATAATTTAATCAAGTATTCATCAGGAGAGGGGAATATCCTATTAGTCTGTGCCTGCATTCCTTCCCCCTCACTTCCTTGCATCTCTTAGATTTCCAGAAGTGTACATCATTGTTTTTAGCTTAGCCAAAAACACAGCTCTATGAGTTTAAGACAAAAAAGGAGTATCTGCAAATTCATGGACAACTTTCTAAAACAAGAAGTGAATACATACCCATTATAAACATAATGTTTCAGCTTTTAGAAAGGAGCCAGAAATTCATGATGTGAAAGAAACTAGAGGGATGGTATTAAAATACCATTTTTGGAAAAACAGTTACAGAAATTCTTCAATTAAACACCCATCTCTATCTAAAAAGATATCAGCGAGCACATACCACCATGATGCAAAAACCATGGAAAAGGATTTTGTGGCTAGTTGATTTGGTGGGAAACACATTTACATCTCTTAAATTACTTGCAAAGTACTAAGCTACTGCCATTTGACACATTTGTTCAAAGATGGGAGGAACACTGTCCTCATTCTGACTGAGAACAGATTTTTAACAGAAAAACCTTGAAGTTCATCCTTATTTTTTATTTTCTGAAGGCTATAGTTTTATTCTTTTTCATCATTCATGTAGTATCTCCACTACAGACAAGGAGAGAACTCTGATTGAATTTAGAGAAAGAACAAAGATATAACAAGATTAAAAAAAAATAAAATATGTTTCCAGTGACCAGATAGGAGAATGAAGGTAAGAAAGACAAAACAAGTGATCATGGATATTAGATGCTCGAGACAAAAGGACTCTTCTTTCATTCAATGTACTTAATCTAATTTAAAAAATAAACTTTATTAGGCCACAGAAAATTCTACAAAATATTACCAAATATTATCTCTAAAACATCTTAAATCTCTTCTTGCCTATGATAGTCTTTGTCTAACAAAAAGAACTGATAATTGATACATCACTTGAAAGACATAAAATAAGATTTAAATCTTTAAGACTGTAAGGGAAAATAATAATAAAAATTTTCATTGGTTTTACTTCCTTATAAATTCTTTAAAAGTCATGCAAGGCATTACTCCAATTTCGAAGTACATTTTCCCACCAAAACTGAGGGTCATATTATTAATGAAGTGGATAATGAGAGTAAGTCAAGAGCTCTGTTTATAAAAACACCTGTATAATCATTTTAACAAGGGAAAAATTTAGTAACTCTTTAAAAATACATCAGTTAACCTGCAAACAGAAAAATAAGCTTCCAAGAAATAGGATCTGAATCCAAATCTAAGTTCATTAATATATTTTTCTTAATAAAAGTTGTATAAAGTATAGAACATAAGATTATCTAACACAGTAGTCTGCTGTGACATGTATTTACACGCCTGGAAATCTCTTGTGTAGGCTAGGGAAGAAATCCAGGCTGTGTTGATCAAGACTACTGTACCTAACAGGATTACCTGCAGGAAGAGGTCAAGCAAGCTGCCCTCTTACAGCCTCTAAGACAGACCAGGAGATCAAAACATGTTCAACACAACTCTGTATCACCACTTTCTACATAAAAGCTGCAGTCCAAGTCCCAAAGCAGAAGAACTGGAACAGAAAAGAAGCTGTATTTTGATTGGGATAGAAGAAAAACAAAACTACACCATGAAAACTGGCATGTCCTAGCCAGTACAGGGCTCTGTTCCTGGATGAGACCCCTCTGACTGCTGAACCTGAGGTCTCTACTGTCATAAGGACCTTTCAGTTTTTGATGGATTTATATGGAAAGCAGTCCCCTTCATGTTACACTTAATATAAGGTGATTCCAAATATGAAGTCCCTTTGGTCTTTCTGCAGCCCTGTGTGCCTAAGTAGTGCCTTCACACACGGTTTTCCTCATTAAGTACCAGCTCACGGTGCCAGCTGTTCTATGCCACTCTCCTTCCTCCTGCCTTGGTTGGCATGCATGCAATCAAAGACAACCAATACTAGAAATGTTCTGTCCAGCAATTCAGCTCTCAGATAACAACCCTCTCTTTCCCCCACCAACTATCTAGGTAGCAAAAAACATAAAATTTTAAAACACCCCTTGCACCAGATGAATAAATCCAGTAAAACTTGTAGCAAATCAGAAGGTTTGGGGTTTTGTTTTGGTTTTTTTTTTCAACAGAATGCTGCAAAGTTTTTAAAATGAAATTGTAGATAAACACATTCTAAACGCTTTCTTCTGTCTCTTACTGGACCAATTAATCTGGCTATACATCCTAAAAACACTGAAAGTACTGCATATTTTCAAACTACTGAATTTATATTTATTTTATATATAATTTTTTTTTAATCCTTTCATGCTTTCTCTTGAATATAAACCTTGCTGTAAGAGAAGGGTTCCCAGTCAGAATCAGTGGAGATACAAAAGCTAAGCCAGCACATAAAAACACACCCCTGGTTGAACAACCACAATCTCAATGCTGAGCAAATGTGCAGCTCCCATGCAGCAGGTCCCAGAGAAGCCACTGATGGATTAAAGGCAAAGAAGTGCAGGTCCCTACTAGGTGGCACACCTTCAAAATAAACTTTTCCTCACTGGCTGGCCAGCTGCTCGGAAGGCACACTTCTCATTATTATAAACAATTTGCATGCTAGCTGAACAAGCCAGATGGTCAAGAAGTATATTCACATTAATTATTTGGGTATTAGAAACCAAAAGCTCCTTCCTGGCTGCTGTCTGATCAAATATCAAACATTTCCTCTACGGATGAGCATGAGAACAGAACTGTGGCTCATCTGGGAAGGAAATCCGTGCAGTGGGTGGACGCAGCTGTGGGGGAGGTACAGCAGAAGGAAAGGGTGGCTATGGTAAGGGAGGTGAAGAGTGAAACAGTCAAGAATTACTAAAGAAATTCTGGAAAGAAAAGAAATACAGCAAATACCAGAGGAAGGGAGAGATACAACATTTATACAATCTGTAATAGCTTAACCCCTGGTATACAGGTGTTTTATACATAGTAAAAATAGTTGGGCAAAATACTTCCCAGGGATGTTGTAAATATTCTAAGACGTATATTATACATTCAGGAAGCCTGGAGATATAATAATGAACACAGTAGGATTTAATATTTCACACTTAAGGCATCCCTTATCAACAATACTGTAGAAAGATAAATCAGTATCTATAAAAGCACTGTAAAGTTACATGCACTTAAAAATTAAATCAAAGTGAGTTCCAAGATTGTGCTTGTATTTGGTTGTTTTTCCTCTGCAGCATATCATCACTGATTATCTCCTCATTTTCATACCAGGATAATTGTTCACTGAATCCTAGTTGTCCAGACACAAAGCCAAACGGAGTCAAACACAAAGGGGTTGCCTGTTTTTGTCACAGAATTTGGTGGCGTCTTGGGAGCACCCAAGACAGAAAATACTGGTGATGACCTGCCAGCTGCTGCTTTGGGTGCAGCATAAATGGCATCACCTCTCTGTGTGCTGGCAGTACCTGGGCACAGTACCAGTCCTGAGGGACCCCAGCAGCGCCCAGCCCTGCATGCAGACAGGGGACAGCTGCCAGAGAACATTGCTCAGCCCCTCTGCAGCAGTAGGTGACACTGCAAGGGCACAGAGACTCTCTACATCTCTTGGCCGCTCAGACCCCACTGAGATATGGCAACTTCAAACAAGAATTTTAAGTCCAAGCATACAGGGTAACACTGGATAATGATTCTGCAAATACATCATCTGTTGAAGCTATAGTTTCAAGCTAAAAAATACCCCAGCCTACATCTATACATCAGTGGCTTCATCAACATAGTAATAACCCAAGAATGAATTAAAACTTTCAATACAGAAGCGATTCCTATTTTGTCCCAAATATGTCACAAAAGTGCACAAGGGGCTTGCTGGAGCACTGTTACTGTTTTTCTTTACTTAACCTGTTGAATTGCAGGCAAGAAAATTTGATGGTGAAATTTTCATAAAGAGAGCTCAGTCCTCACAGAAAACATGACAGAACTTCTATGGAAATTGCTGTATTAAATCTATCTTTTCACATATGAAAATATATTCAAATTTCTCCTTGAGGGGAAGGGCTTTGTCTGTATATAACTGCATACAAGATTATTTTTCTTTTAAACTTCTGCTCTGATACTTCTAGGATGGATTTCTTCCACAACTTAAAGAAAACTATTTATATGGAAATCTATATATAATATAATATCACAGGGGAAAATGCAATCTGTATTTAAAATTTAAGAAAGAGATGGTTTCCTCTCTAGAAATCAACTAGTTAATGGTGACAGAAACCTTTACAAGAGGAACAAGACAATTAATGGAAAATCTTCCCTGGTAGCAGACAGTGTGCTTTGAACACAAGTGCTTCAACCAGTGCAATCACTCATCATTGAGGATGACTCAACCCTCTCAAAGGAGCATGACATCTGCAATTATTATTGATAAATACATCCTTGTCCTGGGCTGAGTTTACTATTTATTTTAACAGGAAGAAAAAAAAAAAAAAAAAAAAAAAAAAAAAAAAAAAGAAAATTAAATTATAGCAGTTCAGTCTCCATGTGTTCTGGATTACATGCACTTGTGCAGTCCCAAAGGACATGCTGCAGAAGGCACACAGCTTAGTGTCCCTATAAAATAGTTAAATGAGGACACATATTCTTCAAGGATTAGATCCAGATACAGTATTTTTCTTTGGACTGGAATAAGATGGAATGTCTTTTACATTCTATCACCACTTACTATTAGTGAGTATGTATTAACAATAAATTATATTTACTTATATGAAGAAAGACAAAGTGTTTTTCAGCACTACCTCAATGCTTCATCCTTGTTTTACAAAAGAGAAAGAAGTTTTACGATAAAAAAATTTAAAGCAAAAGTTGCCAATATCAATATTGTTGTACTGCCGGTAGTAAAGCTTTAGGCTAACAAAATGTATTTGTGTCTTATAAAATTTATCTGCACTTAGCATTTATTTTATTGTGTGCGGTTTTAAAAACAACAACCTGTTTTATCCACTTCCATTTCTTTCTGTTAAATTTCATCTGCAAACACGAAATAATTTTAAATATGGAAAGGGCAATGTTTGCTTTTGTGTCTCTTAGGAATAATATAAAATTATCAATGCCTAAGATTTACACAGAACTTGTATTTTCATCCAGTCTGTACTTGTAAAAACTTTAGCTAAATGCCCCTTCAGATGGCCAGTTAAAAACCACAGTAATTTTAAATACTGGTAAAAAAGAAGAAAAAAAACAAGAGCTCCATGAAACGATCTTCTTGAATCCCCAGCACAGAGAAACAGCAGGGACGGAGTGAAGTGAAGGGGTGGGTGACATCAAAGCCCTTGGACTGGCTAATGGCCAACCAGCCCTTGGCAAATGTTGCAGCATCTTGTACACACCTCTGACCATCCCAAATGTGATGCACACTCAGAGCTCTGCCTTCCCACCCTGACACACCCTTTTCCATCAGGACCAGCCAAGAAGCCCTTGTGTTTCTCACAGTGGGATCAGAGCCAGCATACAGGATGGATCCCTGCTATTTGCCTGCAACAGCTGTGTCTGGCAAACAATGACAACCAACGCAGCAACTGAGCAGACTCTAATAAAAGTAAATTTTTTTCAGTCCACTTCAAAGCTGAAAAACGTTTAGACACACATACAACTGACATGAAAATGGCAGTGTCAGAACTACCTTCCATTCCAGATGAAAATTCACACCTTAATGGTGCTGTGGTGCTATGCATCAAATTATAAACACATCATATAGTAACACTAATTCTGGGGAGGTTTGGTGGGTGGTTCTGTTTGGTTTGGGGCTTTTCTTTGATTGTTGCTTTTTTTTGGTGGTTTTTTTCTTTTTTTTTGGGGGGGGTTTTGTTGTTTTTGTTGTTGTTTGTATGGGCTTTTTTATTGATAATAACTCATATACACAAATTTGCTCAAGCCTATCAAGTTCAACTGGGAAAAATAACATTAAATCTACCCTAACGCAATTTAATTTTGCTTTTTTGCATCCCACTCAGACTAGAAGATTTTTTATTATAATCCAGAAATGATGAGATTTTTTTTTGTGAACAAAGAAACATTAAATGCATTGGAGTCCTCAAGTTAAACAGCAAAATCTGCTTTTGCAAAAATAGAGGAAAAGGATATTGAAGTTAACTGTTGTGAATAAAAGCTTCCTTTTCATAAATCACCACACACTTTCATTTAAGGATTGTTCCCGTCATTTGTTTTCCTATCAAGAATATTTTTTTCTCAATTTGGGAGGCTGAAGCAGTGCCACTTATGGGAACCACAAAGCGCACTTCTGTAAATGACTTCTCTTTGTATAAAAGTCACAACAAACCAATTTGGTTGAACAAAATAACTTTGCTGCACCTGAACTATAAGCTGGAATGGCATAAGTTTAGAGTTAAGGAAACAGGTGCTTAATAAGGATGAATGCATTGGTGTTAATTCTCTACAAGAGCAGATAAGACTACCCGAGAGGAGATTCTACTGTTCTTCCTGGCTTTTCCTGTTGCTCTCTCCTCTGCGCTTCTTCCATCTTTCCACAGATGTGGTCACCACTGCTTAGCAACCAAGGGGACATGATGACACAGAGGAAAATCCTCCGTCTAAAGCTCACCCTGCTCCACCTACACAGCAGCAAACTACATTTCACAGCAAATTAGGAAGAATATGTTTTCTTCGTTAGCGCAGAGGTACCAAGCGGGACCGCCTATCCAGCTTCATAGGAGATGCATTTTCTTCGCTTGCTGGGTGCACAGGAAAGAACTTAACAAGCTGGAGGAGAACTTGAAACTTGTCGGTAAAACAGCCCCCCAAACGCTAACTAACATCAGGTAAAAAAAATACATAAGTAAATATAAGGGAAAGAACAAAAAGAGGAAGCTCCGATACCGCGGGGATGGGAAAGAGAAAAGCCAAGACAAGAGACTCAACCGAATACCCCACCTACTTTTACTCAAGTGCTCCAGCCGACCTCCCAGCGAGAGCCCAAGCAACTCAGGACCCGAGCGCGGGCAAGCCCCCTCGGAGGCGCGGGCGGACGGGCGCCACTCANGGGGCGGCCCCGACCCCCGGTGCTGCCTCGGGGCCGCTGCCTCTGCTGCCGGCGTCCCCTGCCGTGGAGCCCGTGGGTCGGTTCCAGTAAGCGCAAAGCCACGCTTCTCCCTGCTGTTCATTCACGTCCAATGCTAAACGGGTTTCCGAGAGGAAATCATGGTGTCATTGGCAGTAATTCAAGGCAGTAACATAATACATTGTCCTTATGAGCTTTTACAAGCATTTATGTGTGTTTTTTTCTCTCCTGATGACTCTTTTTCTAACTCTGACTACCTTCTGAATCTCTTGGAAACCTGCAATGAAAAGCAAGTCTTCATTGCAGACTTGAAAAAGCTCAGTGAAAGAAGAGGTGTGATACGTCACTCACTGAAGCCTCTGGCAGGAGTTACATTATTGTTTAGAGAATGAATACACCCCCCTTGCTTTTGGATGTGGACAACAGACAATTCTGTGCAGGTTTAGGGGGAAAACAGCATCCGAAGAACTCGAAGCATAAAAGCCACAGAGCATCATCTGTACAATGGGTATCTAAACCCCTTACAGATCACCAGCTGCAACTAAAGCTGCAGCTAAGCCTAAATAAAAATGTGTAGTTCCTAAGGTAAAATGCCAGCCTACCACTGCTTCCCAGCACTTTTCACTATCAGTGCTTCCTGTTCCTCAAGGCCTCCTGCTGTGGTCTGGACACATTGTCTGCATCGATTCCCTTGTTCCAATGTTCATAAAGCTTTGGTACTTCTTGAGGCTGTATAAATAGGTCATAGCTGAAGGTTTTTTATGTCTGTGGTCATACCATAAGACCATTAAAGTCACTGGAAATACCTTGAATTCCCTGCTACTTCAGAGCAGGGAAGGACAACACAAGATAGTTTTGACAAGAGGGTATTAAAATTCGATATATCAAAACAGAATACCAATTCTGTAATACCAATTGTTCTTTCAATCTTTAGAAATAAATCCTCACCTCTGTTAGAACAATAAATTATCAAAACTCAAGCATATTTGAAAATGTTCTTATGTGATCTGATTTTTGTGCTCATGTTTCCTTGCCCAAAATCTCACTTTTCTTGATGCAGCACTAGCATAACATGTCAGGAAGGAGGAGATATTAACAAGGTATTTTCCTCTTCACTTCTATTATTTTAGCAGAGGCAGCAGGTCAGTTTCTATAGCACACATAAGCCATTTCCCCATTACCTGATTTGGTAACAGCACCCAGCCACACTGAACCTGCTTGAAACACTATTCATATTATTCCTGACTGGCTGGAAGAAATCAGATCCTTGAGCACATCCATCTAAATAAAAACAAAAAAGGCACTTGTTCCCTGCAGTATTGTTATTATAGCACTGTCTGACAACATGTACCTGAAAAACCTGTAATTTAGTACAGGAGACACCTGATTTTGGTGACTACAAATGAAATCCTTTCTATTTCTGCATGCATTTAAAATTTAATGTTAAACTGGAAGAGATCACATGCAGAGGAAATTTTTTTTCCTCATCTCTCAAAACTCTTGCACATTTTTTCCCCTTTTTCCCTTTTTCAATGTTGCTTTAAGTTATTTCCAATTTTTTTTTTTACTTTTCTTCATTATTTCCACACTTTAGTGATGATGCACAATTACTTTCTGAATGCCTTGTCTATGTAGAAATCTGTAATATTTCCATATATATTACTGGAATAATTATGTCTGTCTTAAGAGATAGACAGCCCTGTGATACTCCATAAAATGAGTATTATAAAGTCAGCAAATAATGACAGTGCTTTTAAATGTAATATGCATTATACAAACAATAGATTTTTTAATAACATAAATTAATACTAAATATGTAATTTGTTATATTAAATTGAAATAGGTCCTTCAAAAGCATCCCTACACAGCAGTCCAGTTTTTTCATCTGTTTACAGAAAAACATCTACTGGAATTCCTTACTTGGCTGAAATTACTCAATGCTAGAGTTGCACAGACAATGAGTACAATGCAGCTACATTACTTACTTGGTCTCTGGTTTCACAAAGTTTTGGTGATGCACAATACTATAATAATAACAATAACAATGATATCACCATTATTACTAGGACCATAACTGTAATTGCAATCTAATAAGTGAAAAGTGATGGGGTTTATCAGGGGATACAACCTGTTTCCAAGGGAGAAGAGTGAATTGCAATATTTAACATGATAGCACCACTCAGTGTTCAAAGTGGATATGGCTTTGTAATCAGTACATTTTTTAACAGCTGCATTGCCACCTGAAGAAAAACAGTGATGACACTATTTATAATCTCATTAATCCTTAACATGAGAGAAGTAAAGCATGGGCAAAATGTGCTGAATATAAAGATATTGGAAGAAAAATGTTTAATACCTATCTTGATATAAATAACCCATATGGAAGTATTTACAGGATTCACTGCAGTTTGTTACTAGTATATTTTCTCCAAAAGCTACAGGCGCAGGTTTAGTCCTTTAGTTCCTCTTCTACTTTTCTACCCACAATAGATCACCCTGAAGAACAGAACAGACTTACCCCCTCTGCCCATGCTGTCCACTGAAGAACATTATGCCATATTATCTGCTAACTTCTTATTCATGAACACGATCAGCAAGGAGATGGTCAATAATTGGTTTCAGGAAGTCTTGGGTTGGCATTCAGCCATGTTAAAGTCACAATGCTTATATTAATGTCATGGTCTCACAAGGATTGGATATATGGGAAATTAAAATTATCCAATTTTCTTCTCCAGCAATCCTTTTTTCTGTCAGTAATGAAATATTGCTGTCTCAGGACTGCTTCACTGATGTCTCTGCAGTGCGCCAAGATTATCAACTTCCTCAACAGTCTGAAAAAGTTTTCATTGAATTTTTTTAACA
>VWZN01021496.1:206584-224007 GCA_013396955.1 Regulus satrapa
CCGTGCTCTGAGGGGGAGAAGCTGCACAAGGAGCCGGGGGAGCAGGGCCAGGCCAGCTGAGGCGGGCGGGCCAAAGGGACATTGCAGAGCCTGGGAGGGCACGGCCAGCACAGACACCGCGGGGGCGGCGGGAGGGGCCGGTGCTGCTGGGGAGAGGCTGGTGAACAACTGTGTCCAGTTTCTTTCGGGGTTTTATTCCTTTCTCTCTCTCATTTTCATGACAACTATTATTAATAATTATCAATTAATATCAAGTAAGTAACATTATTGTTGTTCTGATTGTTATTATTGTAATTAATTTGATTAGTATTTTTCCCATTATTAAACTGTTCTTGTCTAACCCATGAGTTTTGTTGTTTTGTTTTTTTTCCCAATTCTCTTCCCCACAAGGGACCAGGCATGGAGGGAAGTGAACGGGTACCTGCATGGTACTTAGTTTCCAGGGGATTTCAACTACAACATGCAATCTCTTTCTTCCTTTACAATCTTTCTCATAATAATAATGTGTAATAGTCTTCAATGTACAGAATTGGTAGGTTGCTAGTCAGTCCCAATTCAGTGTCATGACTTTTACAATAAATGAGTTAATAACAAGTACATCACCAGCTTTGGCTTGAATTAACATTTCATAGTAGGTTGAATTTGCTGGTACATTGACAAAATAATAGTTGTTGAGAATGACAGATATCACAGATAACACTAAATCGGTTCTTCTGGCATTCTATAAAAATTATATGGCATTGTTTTGGAGAGGAAAAAAATGACCTGTTTAGAGATGTCAAACCTTTCAGCCTTGGAATTTGCTTTCCCACAAAGAGCTAATGCAGACCAAAACACTGCTTTAAAATGAGATAAAATAATAAATCAGAAGTCTTAATAGCTTTCCAGACACAAAAAAATTGCTGCAATTCGGTACATAACATTAATGGTGCACTATTAACTCCCAACTGCAGAACAGACAGATGGCAGCACACAGCCATACATTTGTGAAATGGAGGAGAATTTCAACACTGACCTTCTGAACCAAGGGCTCATGAAAATTCCACACAAGATTTGGTTGTCTCACCAAAGCTTTATGGGCTGCTTACAGGGTAAAACAAACAAACAAACACCCAAAACAAAACAAAAGTGTTCAGTGTCTTTACTGGTACCTTCTGAAGAAAAAATACATGTAAACAGAAAAGAGATTGCAAGAATAAATGCTAAACTGACATAAACCAAAAATGCTGTTTCTAATATCCCAGCAACTAAGCACACAGATATATTTACTGTTATATTTTTTAGTAGAATATCTCTCTGCATATGGTCTTATGAAGAACAGTTACAAATATAGACTAGCATATGGTTTTAGTTTGAATTGGATATAAGTTATTGGAAATAACTTAAAGAGTTATTTTAAAGGGCTACATTAAAGGCTATTCTAAGACTTTTGAGTGTCGCAAAACACACACAGCTTTCCATTAACTTCAGCACATCACACATCCAAATTAGAAATTATATTCATGCTGGTGACTTTCCAAACAAGAACATGTTTAGCATGTTTAGGAACACCATGCAAGACTGTCAATCTCCAGTAGAATTTTGGCAAGAAATTACCACAAAAACTATTGGTAACTGCTATGTTGAGCAGAAACAATCTTTAATGAACAACAACAACGAAAAAATCTTTCATTTCAACATCAGAACCCATATAGTTTAGCAATTACTTGAATACACGAGCTTCACATGTAAAACAGATGAATAGTAAAATATTAAAATGTCAAAATTTAGGTCACAGCCCCCATACACCAAGGAAATATATCACTTCACAAATCTTCACTTCACTGAAATATTGCTCCCTTCTGATCTGCCTAAGAAGTTTATGCTGATACAATCAGACAGGAACAATCTCTGCAGCAAGGGTTTCCCAGAAGAAGCTGAAAGGTACAGGAAGAGTAAAGAGAGGAAAGAAATTCTCAAGCTTGCATTTCGTAATGTGTTGCATACACAGCTTCTTGCTAGCAAGTCAACAGAAAAAATCCCTGTTGTCATCAGAATATGAAAATGTGAAAGGTTTTCAAAGATACCAAGTACAAAGAAGAGACAGAAAGACCAGAGCCTAGTGCAGGAGTCATTAGTGACCAGAGCATCCAGGCGGGACAGAACTGTTGGAAATACTTGATGTTTGTATCTCACTCAAAGGGAAAAAGCCATAATATGCTAGGTTCTGTTATTTCCAGTATTGAAAAACCCCAGTGAAAATGCCCTTGTGATGTTAGACAGCTTTTTTTACACATTGAGCATGCTTTACATGACAATAGGTATCTAAGTATTTACATAAAATAGGCATATGATAATTTTTCAGATAATTCAGATTTGTACACGAAGAGTGCAAGATGAAACAGCCTGAGATCCCTCTTCTGAAAGGAAACTTTACACAAAGACAACTAGAAGTAATATTTTCAGTTCCATCTTCTATTGGTTCTTGTTTCAGCTGAGTGACCTGGATGCTACTTAAGGCACTTAAGTCACAGTGACTTAAGTCACTGAAAATATATCCTGTTTTATTGGCCATGGAAGAAAAGAGAGGCAAGACCATATGACCTGTTGCTACAGCTATATAACAATTAAAAAGAAGAAAATTGGAATTCAAATCCACAGACTACAGTGGTTTACAGCTACTGGGCTATTAAGGAAATTGTCTTTGGGAATAAGCCCGTTCCATGTTTTTTTGAATGTCAGAATTAAATTACTTTTATTGCTTCAGGAATCTTCATTCTTAGACATTGTGCAACTGTTTCATGCTTGCATAAGCTTGGAATGGGTCTTGAGCTAATTAATAGTCATGGAGGATTTTAAACTATCCAGTTGAATTTAATGCTAAAGACTTTGCCAATCTGTTTGCCAGAATAGAGGCAAAACACAGGTACCAATGTCAGCAGCTGGATTTCTGCATCTCATTTTTGTATGGGCTGGTTATATCTTTTCGTTCATTCTTTTATCATTTACATTATAGGAATCATAAGACAAAGCAAAAGGCGAATCAAAATACTTCACCAAGACTTTGCTTCTGAGTTCTGCTATTAAAGTTGCCCTCCTAGGGTAAAAATTTTCAAAGGTAACTGCTGCTGCCTTCTGCTTCCCTCTGACATGCAGCACAGCTAGTTTGCTTTTCAAAGCTTTTCAGCAGAGCATGGGGCACTCAAAGCTCTTCACAAATAGCAAGGTAGTGTTTTTCAGGCTGCCCTCTCCTACTGACAGAAGCATGCTTGGAAGAAATCAATCTTTGTGGTTACCCCAGTTTCCAGATCGGATATGGGTGGCGAGTTCTATTCAAAAAACCTCTCAAATCACTGTGACTTCTCTTTCCCCATATTTTACATAGACAGAAATTCTGAAGGGCAGGATAGATACAGTGATGTGGGTTTAGATGGCAGTAAGAATGCAGCTGCACTTTTTCCAGTATTACCTTAAAGAGATAATACTCAGTCATTTACCACATAGCAGCACATTATCCAAAACTGTGACACAGAGTGATGTCTTCTATGTCTATTTCTATGTTAGAAGTATTTTTATCTTTGTGAATTCTTGCATTTTACTATTGCCACAACCTTGGGGAGATAAGGCAGGCAAGGTAGAGTGGCTGGGAAGCCCTCTGTATGTCCAGAATTGCAGAGGAGATGGCATGGCCATACGCAGAGGTGAAATAATGTGACAGAATAGAAAGAAATATAAAGCTAATAGAGCATCAGTTGAATTATTCATCGAAATTATTCACAGTCTGTCCTATTCAAATCAGTATATCTGTGTAAATGAAGGGCAGAAAGATGCTCAGACCTTTTACAACAAAGCTTATAGATTCCCTTCCCAAATACCCTTTCTTCAGGCTAGTTGCACCAACACAGGGCATGAGGTGACATGGGGTAGAGCTTGAATTCTTTAGCATAAATCTGATAAAATGCACAATAAAAGAAAACATTTCAACATTACTCAGCTGGCTGCTACATCATTTCTGCCAATCAGATAAATGAATGCACTGGGTCACACTTTTAGACCTTATCTATATAGCTAGATTAAGAATCCCCCTCTCTTAATCCTACTGTTAAGTAATCCCCTTTTATGTGGTCAATAGCATATCTTACTGATGCCTATTTTTTGTTTAGTATAGCAATTAACAAAATCAAATAAGCAACAGCACAGAAAGACTATTTCACAAGAGACTATTTTGAAACATACTACTGAAAAACTAAAAAAGCAATTTTTAAAATGGTGTAACTATCACGTCATTCCTGCATGAAGACTGAAGTAACCTCTTTATGCTCTGTTATGTGAATTACCCTAATTCTCCTAGAAGGGCCTTGCCATAGTTCAGAATGATAACACTGCAACATTTTTGCCTAACTTCTATAGCCAACCATAAAAATGTTCAAATAAAGTATATTTTAAAGTATTTATGCTGATGTGTCAGAGTAGGAGGTACCATTACCTAAGAATTGTACCAAATCCATGAAGCTGGGTTTGCACCTAAGCCGTCAGACCTTGAAATCTCAGAGGCCTTTTCCTTGAGTTTGATGGATGAGTATGGCTGCAGTGGCAGGATACACCATCTGCCTGAGCAGCATTCCAAGGAGGGAGTTCAATTGGAGCAGAAACACATCTTGGAAGCAACTGTGTGTAAATTGGTGCTTTCTGCCTAATTTTTTCCCTATGGCCATTTTTAAAGAGAAGTAACATTTTTGGAGAGAAGCAGCATTACATACACAGAAAAGACCTTTTGTCCCACGGGTTGTTTTGGGTACTCTGATATATCTTATTTCTTCTACTTATTCCTACTTGATGACTTTCATTACCTGCCTGGCCGTAGTGAAACACTGCTGCCACATTTTGAAATTGTCTTCACTGCAGGCATCTTCCTCTGTTGGTTCATGGCTAAAGCATTTTGTACTTGAGTAATAGTAGGAGTCCTGCATTTATACTCATGAATGAAAGCACAATGGTATAATATCTCTGCACCCATTTTCTTCTTTTTCAACAGCAGAAATGATCATTGGTAAACTAAGGACAAAAACGATTACAGCACTATTTACTACCTGAAGGGAGTGGGGCAGAATGAAGATCGCTCTGCCTCCACTGGTGTTGGAAATTTTACATACTATGCTTTTAAAATCATAGACTCACTAAGCAAGTTTCATTCTTCTGGCTGTGTCAGCTTTTTCAGTGTTTCAGAACTGAAGGTTATTTTTACAACTGTGAGTAAGTGAAGAGGTTGAGTGATGACAACTGTAGATGAATCTGTAGACAGAAAAAGAGACAAATTTATTGTTCCTGAGTAGTCACCTGTAGTATTTGGCTTTATTTTACTTTATATCCCCTCAAAGGGTTTCATATAGCTACACTAATCTTTTTTTCTGTCTACCTTCCTACAATAGGTTGACACTGTCCCATCATATTTTTGGCAACAGTTTAAAACTGACCTAAAATTTTCAAGATACATAACAAAATTTTGCATATTTGAGTACTTTTTCAGTGAATAAGGTGATTTTATTTGAATTTTATAATAGAAATTTATAAAGCTGTAAATAAAATTTGGTGGAGAAAAACTTTTTATATCCCAGCATACTTACTCCATCTCTGTTTAATAGGATAAATATTTTTCCCTAGCATATATCTTTTTAGCCTACAAAGCCTATTCAAGATTTTTTCTTCCTTCAAGTTTGGAAACAAACAACACTATGTAAACCATCCTTATCTTTCAAAGTTCAGTCTGTCATCCTGGATAATTATATAATTCTGATCATCATACTTCCTTAGGAATATGTTTAATATCAAAAGCAATAATAGACAACTCATTAGAAAAATACCATGGCAATACCTCAGTTTGAAAAACTATTGAGATACTTTCTTAATGTTCTATGCATTTATTTTTGTTATTATTATTTTCCAAGCTTTATAGTTTGACAGTTACAGAAATAGTGTAATTACTGTTAGCATCCCATAAAACACTTTAATGTACTTGCATGAGACTGAAAATCATCTCATTTGTACTTCAGAAATTTTCAATGGAGAATGAAGAAAAAAACCCCATGATTCTGAAGTTATTTAATATTCCCTTGCGATATTTTGGCTATCAGCAGATAATGCTTCCAAATTACTAATGGCATTTCATAGTTCTTTTGCAAAAGTGCATACCTAAAAATTTAACATATTTGTGAACAGTGGTAATTTAAAATAATTTTTCTGTTTCAAATAATCCATTTTAATATCATATCTAGCATTGTCTGTGTCTTAACCTTAAAATAATGGCTGTTGATATAAGAGTTGTAGGACATATGAAGAAATTAATCTAATGTTTTTAGGTTCAGGCTTAGGCTGTGGTTCATAATTGTATTTCTCTAAAGAAGAAAAAAAAATTTACTTCTTGCTGCAGTCAGCATATATTTTCAATCCAGAATAAGAAGCCCCATTATANATCAGAAGTCCATGTACAGTTTTGTACTATTGTAACCCTACATGGTGATGATTAATGACCTGCCTGTGGCATTTTCGTAAGGGTTGAAGCTTCAATGTAATAAGTTAAAATATTGGTCCCATTAAAGTTGATAATACAATTCCCACTGACTTAAGATGTTTAAGAATTTCACCCACTGCTCTTTGCTTCACATTGTTTGTGATTATTCATTCGAAGATTATATATGAGAGATGAAAAATATTTTTTTCAGCTATCCATAATCTTTCAGATAAGCTGTAAATAGCTGTGGTTCCTTTAACATATATAAGTGTTCTTGCTAGACACAAAGAAATCTGACTTTCAAGTATTTCCATCAAAATCACATGAAAGCAACCCACTGAGTTGATGCTTCTCTTGTAACAGCATATAGATACATACAGAAAGGTATATCCAAGTTTCAGTAATTATGTATTCATATATTTGATTGTGCAGTGATGTGAAGATTAGAAATTTAAATTTGTTATAAGTCTGAAAATTCTTTAAACACTCTTCTAGAAACCACAGATAGAAAATATTTTCATTTCTTAAATAAATAATAGTTCAATCACTCTTCTGCATATAGTAAATATGGATGTGTAAGTAAAAATAAACCTAATGCTAAGTAAGGGGTAAGAGACATAGAGCAGACAAAAAAAAGCTTTTCTTTTTTCTTTTTGTTTTCTACTTTTTTACAAAATATTCTTTCCTTTGGCCCATTGTGTGATATAAGAGCTGTAGAGCCAGAAGCAGGGCTGCACCAGCAAAGCTGCTTTCTCTGGCACCAGTATTCCCCACTTGCATGTCAGCATGGTTCTATTGCTCACCCTCTACCCCAACATGGATAAATACACAAATTATGAAACAACAAAAAAAAAAAATCAATCTCAACTTGATTCCATGTTACTACCTGATATATATATCCACTAAAGCACTTTGTCTTCAGGTGTTTCTGTGCCATTGGGTCCTTATACTCATATTTCCCTCTATTAACTGTACTGCATTTCAGAGGGTTCCACTTCACGTGGCACTATGTCCTACTAACTGAAACATCTAATTACAAAACAGATTGCCAAACATTTAAAGAAAAAAAAAAAGCGCCTCTCGGAAATCAAGGGATGGGGTTTATGCTTAAGATGACCTCTGTGACTTCATGCACTTGTATATAAAACTGGCATTTACATGGAAATTTTTATAAAGGCATTTGGTGAGACTTGGTATCTCAATATCTTGGGCAAAGATAAAATTGATAAAACTGTATAACATACTACACAGTCCAAACCACAAAATAGTTTTAGGTAACGTTTTAACCATCTAAAGAGAATACAAGCAATTAGATAAAGCTGTGATGTCAGAGAGAAGACTGACTGCTCCTAAACTATGCTGTACTGTAAAACAAGTGCTCAATAGCAGCAGAGCACTAAATTCTTTGACTACACTGACCCTCAGAAGCATTACTAACAGATCTATTCTTGCCCCTAGTACATCAGAAATGATTGGTTCAGTGCTGCCCACAGAAGAAAGGTACCAGAGCTGCAAAAGAGATTTTTACCTGAACAGCCTGATTGTAACAGGATTTCAATTCTTGTTCTTTCCAATGAAATGCTGAATTTGTGAGGATAGAATCGTGCCAAATGATGGGCAACAGTTTCTGTATGTACCGGTGCAGTTGACCTAGAATAGCAAAACATGCAAACAGTAATTTTTAACTGTAGCTATCACATAGAGTAGATTAGCAACTGCAATTGTAGAAAGACATACAAAAATCCTGACAGCAAGGAGGTTTACAGAATCCCATTTTATGCTTTGACTTGCAAGAAGTATGAACACAGAGATAAAAAGCTGGCATGTTTCATCTTCCTTCTCCTCTGGCCAGGTCTAATGGAATTCTGGCTATCAATAAAACAAAAGGGTGATTGAATTTTGACACTCTTCTGGTGAAAGTGAATAATAAAACAGAAAACCTTCATCTTTGACCATGGTCCAAGAGAAATTACCTCTGTGTTTTATGTTTAATTAATATTTGATGTAATTCCATTTACAAATTGAAGTTATACAATATCATTTGGTAATAATAATTTCATTTCAATTTCATTAGATGTGCTTCAGCTTATTGTCACATTCATTAACTACATTCACTGCCATGGGATCGTTATGCTCCTCTGTTTGGACTAATTTCCCCTAGTCAAACAACCTGGGCAGAAGTGCTCTTTCTGGGTTTTACAGATATGTAAAGTCTACTTCTAAATCAAGAGTGTGAATTTGAGTTTACTGTCTCTGCTGTAAACATAGGCATAGAAAAACTGAAGTTCCAGCAAAGTTCCAGGCTGATGATGATTACCATTATTTATCTTGATTCACTAATTGATTTTCTAGCCTTACATATCTTTCAAAAGCAGCTGGGCTTTTTAAATACTGTAATTCTTCATAAGCTGATGACTAACACTGAGATTTAGAGCCTCAGAGCAAAGATTCCTGCCATGATCCAATTCTCAAAAGAACACATTTAAAATATATTTTCCCCCTAAATTTTGTCTTCTGCTATACAGTACTTGTAAAAATCCTCAAGACTCCCAGGAGCATACTTTCACATGAAGATTCTCACCCCTCAGCAGTTCTTTTGCAACTGCAGCTAATAGGACTTTTGTTTGTAAGGACATGGGGAGTATGTATCTGCATCATAAATTGTGCCAGTGATTTTTTAAAGCAAAAATATGATTTAAACTGACGAGGATAACCTTATCTCATTCTTTTGAGATCTTCTGCTTGAATTTGTTTTGATTCCTAATACAGACTGACATAAAAATGAAGTTAAATATCATAGGCAGCTCCAGACCTATCTACAAAGTCAGATATGAATCCAGGGCTAATCAAGATTCAGTACTGAATTAGGGACTTGAAGTATCACATGCCTGGGTGGAGGAGTGCCATAAAGAGAACACTGTGTACATTGCTACCTAAGATCTTAAATGCTTTAACTCAATATCTTGTTCATAAAACAGTACTTGTCCAGTATGAACAAGCCATGATCTTCCCAGAGGGTCAGGCTGAAGGATTCTCAAAATAAGAGCCATGACTTCAATGCTGACTATCTTGAACATCGGTATTTCTGTGTTCAACTGAGGCAAAAAAAAAAAAAAACAAAAACAAAAAAACCACAGAAAATATAACAAAATATGTTTGGGTAAGAATATGTAATGTAACATTTACTGAAAAAACTGAATATCAAAACTATTCTAGTGAGTTCTTACTTGAACAGGAATTAATCCTGAACTCACAAAAAAGATTTTAAATTTTATGATCATTATTTTAAGAGCAAAATGCTAATATGAAAGTTAAAAAAAAACCCCAAAAACCAAAAAACCAAAAACCTAAACACAAAACAGCAAATTATCTAATGATAATTTATATTTTAATTTTGAATTGACTTTACCAGACTGTAATCCAATATTTACAGAGAATAGCAACATAGGGCTCACTCATTATTTTATTACAAAGCAGCAGCTACATAAATTTTTTACTGGCATGGGCATTTACTCAGCCAGCAAGTTGTTCTCTCTCAGAAATTGTTCCCCTAATAGGGCCAGGGAGTAGTGGTTCCCTTTCAAATGAATTTTTGCCATTAAAATACAGTCTCAGTCTCTAAATTTAAATTAATTTTCTCTATTATAATCTTTCAGTTCTACTATGCAGGTACTTGAATGTGATTTGGAAAAATACTTAGATGTCTGAACATCTGGAAATAAAGATTTTCATTGCCATTTTATGGCAGGGCATACTTCATTTTTCTCAGAATAAAAAAAATACGTAAAATAATAATAATAATAGAAGTGCTAGGTCTGCGGCATGTCCAATTTTAAACAAAGGTATCAAAAACCTTGTTAATAAAGGAGTCAACAGAATTTCAGATCTACTGCAGCCATTTTTACCAGAAGCCATCACTATATCACTGATATTTTGCTTCTATTGGAAAGATTTGCTTCTCAGCCAGGAAAACCAGCACTCTTTTTCTTGTAGTTGTTTCAGTATTTATCTAAATTCAAACTGCAAAGCATGCAGGGTCTGAGTTCTCACTGTCTTCTTTGTTGACCTCTTTGAGAAGTTCTGGCACTATTCTTGCCCCAAGAATATCCCTCTAGGGATCTCACCAAATAAATATTGCTCAGGACTTTTTTACTTTAAATTTCTTATCTAATAAATTCATTCATTACACAGAATAGAGCAAATATATTCAAGAAGTTCTTTACAAATCAACATTCAGTGCAAGTAGAAAAGGGATGATAGAAGAGAAATAATGGCAAAATCTGTAGGACTTTTAATGAAAGCAAAAAGGAATTTATTCAAATTTTTAATCTAGCCCTAACCTAATCCGTGTAGTGTCTTAAAAGGGAGAGTGGGAAAGAATGGATCAAATGTCTCTAAGGACATACATTAAGGAAAAAAATTATCCATGCTCATTAGGCCTTTTAACATTAAGAGTAATATATTATTTTAATATATGACTTGACATTTAGATTGAAATTAGCCATCTCCTTCCCCTTGCAAAAGATTCACACTGGAGGCTGAAAAAGAAAAAAAGAGTTATTTCTTTCTGTCCTACTCACTTTAAGCTCACTGGCCAATGTGACAGAAAAACTACTGTGAAAATTACAAGCAAATTCATAGTAGTGCTTGATATTGCGTGGTTTTAGCATCAGACAAATTAAACTCCAAATAATTCACTCCTCTTCTCTCACCATTTCTGGTAATGAAGGGACAAAAAACAAAGAATATGGGTCAGGTTCACAATTACTGAAAGCACAACAATAACAACAGCAATATTAACAGCAAAACCTTACAAAAGGAGGACATGTTTTACCCCCATAATGGTGTTTGCCACTGGGAATAAAAGCCCTGTGGGGTCACCATTTTCCTACCGCTCCCCTCTGTGCCTTTGGGCTCAGCTGAGCTCCCTCCTGGCTACCAACACCACCGTTCTTGATCCCTTCATTATTGCAAAAGTCAGACCCATCCTGCAGGTCAAGACCATTGACATGTAGACATTCTGTCTACACTTGGAAAAGTACATTTGGTTGCATAAAGGTTCTGAAAAACAACTGTGCGCTTTATTAAAGCATGGGAAGAAGTATCTGAAACCAGCAGCTGGTTCATTTTAATCATTTGTCAAGATGCAGATAGGCTACAGAGCCAGTTCTTTAAAAATGAGGCTTCTGTCCCATAAGGACAGATAAGGATCTTTGCTGTTGTGCTTTGTTTTCCATGTTTGTTTTGAGGAGCCAACATCAAGCGGTGTCTCATGCTGTTGGTTTGTGAGTAACAGGTTGAAATATTAGCATGTGGAAAAGTCAAACCTTCAAGAAAAATTTAAACAACTTGAGGGCTCTTGTCTCATGTCACTTTCTCAGTTATTCTGTATCTTACAAAAAAGCATCACTTTGACATTTTATATTGCTTCATACATTTGTATCTTGAAAATTTCAGAGATGTTTGTACAGTAATGCACAGTGATCCAACAGACATCTGTCAAGTCCAGACATACCAGAAGCAATGACTTCCTGTGGCTGATTTGGGACAGGGTGATTAATCAGATATTCTCCTTTGCTCAGACCTCCTGTAGAATTCTCAAGAAGACTGTTTGAAAGCTACAGCTGCTTGCTCATCCTCTGCCAAATTCAGATATCAAAATTCAGCATAGTCCTAAATGCAGAACAGAAAAACCACTGCATTACCAAGGTAATGCAGATTCTAGGAAAAAGAGAAGCCATACTTTTCTAGTAACAATTTGACAAACATGCTGCAAAAGGAATTGCAATACTTGAGCCAATCATTACGTATTAAGTGTAGGATTTTCAGTTCTTACTCACTGGCAAAGCTTTTAAAATCTTATCTGACATATCTTATTGTATCTTTCATTTTATACAGTCTTTTTTTTTCCTTTCTTGTAATGTTGCAGATATGAATCATAAAGGGTATTTGCATAGTATTAGAGGTCTATTTTTTCTTATATACACGCAAGATGGAACAAAATGCTTTAATTCAAAAAAATGTAGCTATTCAAAATGCAACTCATTTTCTCTACTGAAAAGCTATACATACTTCACTACTGAAGCTCTTAAGCACTTCAAAATACTGCTAATGAGGCTGTCGTTCAGTCACATCTCTAATGTGGAACATGGACCCAGTGAACCTGACTCTTGCTTGAAGATAACAATGAAATTCAGGACCTTGCAGGATCAGAACCTGAAGGAGGTTCACTTCAATCTACAAGAGTAGCCATTAAAACGATGGCTAGTCTAAGCCACTTATGAACAAAAGATTTGATGTATTTACATCTGTTCTGTTCTTCAGAGACAAATAATCCTCAAGACACAGACTCCAGCACATTAGAGCCCAAACCAGTATCTTACTAGTCCAGTCATACTTAAATTTAGTGGCAGAAACAGGAAAAATATCTGTTTTCTCAATATGTGTTAAATATAGCATCTCCTTTCCAGTTATCCTCCCCTTCCATTTCTGTTCTCTCCTATCACTCCCTCCCACCCCTTTCTCCTGCAAAAACATGAAACAAAAAAGGTACAGAAAGGTCAAGGACAGAGAGATTTGTTAGTGATACATAGAAAGGGCTTACAGTTAAGCAATGACAAGTTAGTAAGAAGTCATCCAACTACATTCTCTTTCTTAAATCAGAAAAAGATAAAGCATTCACCTGCAAATACCTCCTAAGGCCTTAATATATCCCATTGGTGACAGGCTATTAAAACAGCAGTGTAATTTACTACCCTTCATTACTATCCTTTGTCTCACTAAATATTTGTTTCACATCTACCAAACCATTCAGTGTTATTTCTTGTTTCATATCACAATTAGTATTCCCCCCCAAAAAAAATCACTAATTTGTGTTGTATATGGCACAGACAATAAAAAAAGGCCCACATTTTCTGGATATTTTATTTCTTTTGGGGCTGTGTTTGCCTCCATTTCATTTACTGCAGCTCTACTCACAGACTTTGCACCCAAACCATCATGACAGCTGCATTTACAGTGTTGCTCTCCAAAGGACTTACTTTTCTTCTTTTGTCAGTGTCTCTAGGTTCTTTAAAGGATCTTATTGATCAGAAGACAATAGAGCTGACACTTTAATTTGGCACTATCCAGTCTATGCTTCTGCAATTCCTTGAAGTGCACTGAAATTCCAGAACATCCTACTTTTGATTAAAAATTGACTCTAAAAATATCCAGGTTTTTCTTGGTCTCAGGTTTTGAATATATCTGAAAACAGGAAGGGGGAGAAAGGAAATATTAGTTTAAAGAAACCCACACACTTTCAAACCAGGATTATTGTTCAGCCATACCACAAAAAGAATAAAAGGAATTTAAGGGAGAGTTTTGAATGAAAGAAGGATCAAATGTTCACATTCTCCATAAGGGAACTTTCCAATTCTACCTAACTACAAAATCATATGCGATAAAACCACCCTCTTAATCAGGCCAGGATCAAAGGGGGGAAAAAAAAGTAAAGGAAAAGAAAAATGAAAAAAACCCCAAAGTTTTAGCAAGCTGAGCATCTTTGTCAAGGTTGAAAAAAAGCTCACCATGGTCCTAGGAGCCTCAAACACTGCAACTGTCAGGCAATTATCAGACAATATCTCCTGTGACACAGCCATATTGAGGAACATGAGAGCAGGGAATAGCTATTTATGATAAATGAAGTTGGAATCCAATTCCATCTGAGAATAACAATGAAATCACAATTTCTTTTAATGCTGAAGGAAATCTTCCACACACAGCTTAGTGTCCTCAACTCCATATATGTGAAATTTTACAATATTGCTGCTTCAGACTTCCAAATATCTAACTGCATACTACATAACCTCTATAGACTTAGTAAAATATATTAAAATATTTAAATATCCAAAGCATGTAACATCAAATAAAGCCACCAATGGTTGAATGCTCCCTCTCTATTAAGATGTGGTATTCATTACAAACCTACTCAAATTTACTGTATTTTATACCTTTGTATGTCTTTTCCTAAATGAGAATTTTTTCCCAATCTCAGATATATTTTAATGTCTTGTTGTGTGGAACTTTACATGACTCCTTCCACAATTTCATGAGTCTAATTAAAGTATTTATAACAATTGTTAAGAATGTAATCCTGATACTCTGGACTTACCATATTTTCTTCTGAGAATGACAAAGATCCCAACTGCAAAACTTTATCCCTGGAGCAACAAGACTGAAACATTGCCCTAGAGAATTCAGTCCAGAATTTTCAATTCTGCAGGGACACAATGTCTTTAGGCATTCAGACTGATTATTTAATAAAAAAAGAATCTGGGCTATCATCTGACCTTAAGAGCAGAAGTTCTTCATTTGGTATCTAGCTTTCAGATTGCTATTACCACAATGAATGAATCTACAGTGCTTATTGCAGTTACAGTACAACTTATCATGAATTGGACACAGTCAGTACCTCTTACTAATTTTCTCTAAACAGAAGGCTTTTCCTGAGAAAACTATGGCAATGTAAACTATACCCTTTCATACACCTATATTTTTTCGAAGCTTTAAAATACTGAAAGGACTATCAGGACATTCTAATTAATCCTGAAAGCATGAAAATGGCAAGCAAAACACTTGGCACCATTTATAAAAGCAAGAGGCAACCACATTAAAAAAAAAACAAACAAACAACAAAACCAAAAACTTGGATGTCCTCTGTGCATGTCTGCTCTGCCTTAGAATGTGTATTTGTTGAAAATTATTACTGGTGTCACTAGACTGTCTTGTCTGAAAAAGTGTTGTATACTTTTGTTTACCAATGTTTGTGGAGTGAAGTGCTGCCAGTTGAATGCTTGAATAATACTGTGGACATACTGAATATGAAATTGGACATACTGAATATGAAATTGCTCTCTCACTGGAGAAAAGGGGAGCAACTATGCCAAGTCATTAAAATATCTTGGTTTCAAATAAGTTTAAGGGCACAGCCAGGGCCATATAGTGTTTTTAATGAAGATTCCAATGTCATCTATAAATAAAAAGATATTTAATCTTAAACTCGCTCTAAGGTATATAGTACCTATTTTTAAAAATTAAACATTTGAGCACAGAATCGTGGCACAGTTGAAGTAAATTTCAGGAGGAAGATGATTTGTGCTGATGTGCTGGACTAGGCCTTGAATGATCTGGGATCCATTTCCAGTTCTGCCCTCAACTTCATCTAGAGCCACATAAGCTTCTTTAGACAGCACTGAAAAGCTGTTTAGATATTTTAAGATGCACAGAGGTGTCTGCTAGAGTTTTGAAAACACTTAATTACACTTGGCAATTATATCCTCTTGAATTTGGAGACCCAATCTCAAATGTGCCTGTAAACAAATGATAAAGCGCACAAAATCCTCATTGAGACAATACTTTATCTTAGTCTCAAATTGATCATCACAGCTCAGCAACTGAATCAAAGTTAAGTCAATACCTCCTCACTGCTGCGGACAGTTCACTTTCCATACCTGACAGAATTTAAATTCCTGTGATTCAGGGTGATTAGCCATCCCATGGCCACTAAGTAGAGAATTTTGAATGGATTCATGCCCATTAGTTACCAGAATAAATCCCATCATTTAACCACAGATATGAGTTTCTGGTTGAGGTTTCTACATCTTTTTTTTTACCCCTCAGTATTGCTAGGGGATAAATATATTAATGTCCTCTGAAGAGATCCTAACTGGACCAGACAATGTCATAAGAAAATTCTGAGCAGAATCATTTGTCATGTTGAAGCATATTCTCAGAGAAAATGTGTAAATAATTGGGAGTTCACAAACATTTTAATGTTACTGTTTGCTCACATAAAGATCCTAATTCATGCAAAACACTAAAACCCAAATCACTGAAACCCACTGACAATAAGACTTTTACATTCTTTAACCCTTACTGGTGACGCAATTTAAAATTAATCTGCATGGCAGAGTAGAGAGAAGTTTGCTCTAATCTAAAAATCTGTTGAGCCCTAGAACATAAGGTCCAGAAGAGGGACCTCTGTCTTCCCAGAGACAATTTTTTTTTCNACCCTTACTGGTGAAGCGATTTAAAATTAATCTGCATGGCAGAGTAGATAGAAGTTTGCTCTAATCTAAAAATCTGTTGAGCCCTAGAACATAAGGTCCAGAAGAGGGACCTCTGTCTTCCCAGAGACAATTTTTTTTTCAAGTGGGAATAATGTGCACGTTAACCTTCAGAACAAGAGTGATAGCTTGTATGGGGTATCTTAGTTCCTTTAATTCAAGAGTTTCTATACAGCCAATGAACTGGGCTACAAATGGAAGTAAAAGAGATGAGTATGAGAACAGCAGAAGACAGAAGCTAAAACTGTTGATATGGTGAGATCAAGATAATAAAATCCAGTGGACAAATACACTCTTAGGTTGATGTACTGGGTGCTTTCCAAGAATCACAGGTTGGAAAGGAATTCTGGAGATATCTATCCCAACCCCCTGCTGCCAAGGCAGGGTCACCTAACAAGGGTTACACAGGAACATGTACAGGTGGGTTTGGAATGTCTCTGGAGAGAGAAGCTCCATGTCCTCCCTAGGTAGCCTGTTCCAGTGCTCTGCCACCCTCAGTGTAAAAACTTCTTCCACATGTTGAGGTGGAATTTCTCGTGTTTTTGTTTATGGGCAGTGCTCCTTGTTATGCTGCTGGGCACCACTGAAAAGGGTCAGACACCATAACCTCATTTCAGGTATCTGTAAGGAGCAATAAGGTCCCTGAGCCTCCTCTTCCCCAGGCTAAACACTCCCAGCTCCCTCAGCTGCTCCTCACAGGACTTGGGCTCCACACCCTTCACAGCTTCACTGCCCTTCTCTGGAGCTGTTCCAGCACCTCAATGTCCTTTCTGAGCTGAGGGGCCCAGAACTGGGCACAGCTCTCAGGGTGTGACCTCAGCAGTGCCCAG
>VWZN01021498.1:6607-27039 GCA_013396955.1 Regulus satrapa
CCCAAAATATTTTTTTATTTCTTTCTACCTCACATCTACTATTATATAAAATACATATTATTGACTCAGACAAAGATATCTTTCAATAGCAAACCATAACATTGGCACTGTGGAAACATGAAGAAAATGAATGGCATCTAGTTCTGCTTTGGTTTTACAGCACCCCGCAAGGCTGGTGCTTTTGTGACCAGCCAGCAGACTTTGATGCTGAACATGAGTGAGTGAGACAAGAATCATGAATGAAATGATAAGAACAATTTTTTATATTATTGTTTTCTAGTTAATTTGCTTTATAGTATCTCCTGTCAGAGACCTGCTGGACACAGAAAACTCAATTGCACCAGCTACTCAAAGCCATAAGTCTATAAAGGCTTCATTTAAGAAAAGGGCAAATTAGCTTGCTAATATTTTTCTTAACCATAAAAATGAATTTGTAACACTGAAATCATTCTTTTGGGTGTTTAACAGAGCCCTTTAATAAAGGGCTTGTTTTTCTTTAGTTAATGGAGTTGTCTCCTTGGTTCTCAACTCTCTGTTACCTGATTTACATTATTTTGTATTGTTTTTGTCTTCTAAATCTTTTATGGTAGGAAAAAAAAAGACAGAAGATAGCCGTCGAATAAGATGGGACTGATCTATTTTCGTTCTTGCATCCTTTGAGTGTTTATCTTTTATGTCAAACTACAGGAAACAGAGCTGGAACATTTTTGTGTGGAGAATAAGTAGAAGCATTATAAAGCTAATATATAGCATCTGCTTCTTTAACTGAAATACAAGGGCACACCTCCAATGGCACTGTCCTACCTTGTTCTTGTGAAGTAATTTATTATGCATGTGGTCACATATACTATAGATCAAATCTTTGAGACACAGTAATGCATCTCCCTCTCTCGTTTTTTCAAATTTGGTTTATTTGTTATAGATGCTGATTGTTACAAGGTGGCAAAATCTCATTAGATTTTACTTGATATGATTCTTCTAATGTCTTCATCATTGTTCTTATAATTGGTCCAATCTGATTCTTTTTCACTACTAAACTCTGAATTTACATTTGCTATTAAACAGAAATATAAGGAGGACAAGGTAAAAAAAAGAAAAAAAAAAAGCTGTCAAATAAGAATTTTTTTCTGGGCACCTTGCTGATTAATATTGGTAAATACATAAAGCATCATCAAACTACAGAAATGCCTTATCAACCTTTTTGAGACAGTGACAGAATTACATTAACAGGATGTATTTACTATTATTATTATTATTATTATTATTATTATTATTATTATTATTATTATTATTATTATTATTATTGTATATTTTTCCTAGTCACAGGTATACAGTATCAGGATTAATAGATGCATCTATGAACATAACAGGACACACCTTTTAGTAATTAGAGGAAAGCAAAATATAAGATACAAATGTTTCATTATATACTGCTGTGGCAATGAGTCTTCTTGTCCAATTAACATAGGAATGGCATTCCTGCCTATTCTAGCTCATGGGGAAACAGTGACTGTCAGCAAAAGGTAAACTGTGCATAATCTCAGTTTGAAAATAGACTGCATATATTCTATATGGAAATTCGTAAACTAACCTCTTTGCTTTTGCTAAAAATGTGATTCCATATTATTGAACCTTAAATATGCCTACATTTTCCATTTGAAATAGAAATACATCTGCCACTAAAAATACTCTAAGTTTGCATTTTGCATGCATAAAAGCTTTGTATTGGAATTCACATTCCAGTGTGACATTCATTATTCCCACCATACAAGGAACTATATGGTGGGTTTGAGGTTTGGATTTTGCAGGTTTTTTTTGCCTTAGCCTCTCCTAAAAAAAATATAGATACAAAATATTATGACTGATCAGCAACTGTTAAGTCTAATGAAAAATTTTAACTTATTCAGTTTGACTTCCTTAATTAAAAAGACAGAGCACTGAACAATCCACACTTGCAAACTCTGGCAGGGAACCTAGAAATTATTCCGCCCTACCTATGGTTAGGGTGAGTGCACAGGTGCACAGCCATTCTGCATGTAGACTGGACAACAGACAAATATAAGAGCTGCTTCTTTCCAGGAACCCATAGCTCATAGGACACCCTCTCTAGAAAATGCAGCTTGGTTAAACAGGAGACTGCACTAGAGTTATCTCATTTTATAATCAGAATGAGTACAGGCAGGAAGACTGGAGCTGACAAACTCCATGAGGAATGATTTGCATGTGTCCCCTTCCATATCTTCAGACATCTGAATTTTATATACAGTGTTATGAGATGCTGTTTTCCTCTGTGATTGGCAGTGGAAAGGCCACAGAAATATTCAGGTTTACTTTTGTTAGATATGGCTATACATGGAGGTAGGCATACAGGTAAACTTATTTTCCTGGATTTCATGCATCTTTCTTCAAGTTGGAGGTTATTTTAGTGAGGGAAAGAAGTAGCCTTTTTTAATGTTTAAATGCTTTTTTAATGCTTTAACCTTATAAATTTTGCTTAATGCATGTCCTAAGGAGGTGAAACACTGAAATGCTGCATACATAGTTAGATAGGTCCTTGGGTGATATTGGTGTTCTGTCAAAACCAATTCCTAAATGAGGAACAACAACATTCGAGAGTTCATAAATCACCCCCACCTGAGCAAACATGTACAACAAGCCCCAGAAGCTGCACTTGCCCTATTCCTGCATTTCATAATGTTTCCCTAAGCAGCTGTTCCTGAAGAGAAGACATAGAAAAACCTCAGGGCCAACTGGTGGATTTTGGGTTAGGTTTATGGCTGGACTCAATGATCTGAAAAATCTTTTCCAACCTAAACAATTATATGATTCTTTAAGGTATTTAAGGGCTCTTGCTAACCCTGGACACACTTCAGTAGAAAAAATATTTCTCATGGAAAGTGTCAGTGAAGAAGATATTAAGGGCTATAGCTGCTTCCTCTATATAATATCACTGCAATAAGCAGAACTGCCTGAGGGCCACAGTAAGTTTGGGGGTTTTTTATAGGTTTAGAAACTCACAGATATACTGGCATAGCCATCCTAATTCCTGTCCTCTTTTTTGATTCATCTGAGTGGGAGAGGAAAGATCTTTTAAAAAGTTTTTCACAAATCCAATCTGCAGGTATTTGTGGTCAGTGTCACAAATCGCTGCAGAGGTTACTTTTTTTTTTTTTTTTTTTAACCTCCCCTTATAAGAACAAAAATGAGCTGTTAAAGCTATAGATCTGACTTCTATGTGTCACTAGAAATAGACTGCATTTCAAAAGGAAATATGTAAAAGGAGTCCCTTAAGAAAGCTCTGGGGAGGTATAATTTATTAAAACACTTCAAATATTAAGAGGTTCTTTCCAGAAGAAAAGAACATGCTCCTTTTCTGCATTTTGTAGAAAAGGAGTTTATTATTTGGCTTAAATTACTTTCTGTTTCACAGATTCTTTTGTATGCTGTACAATATTACAAAGTAAAAAAAAAAAAAATTGAGCAAAAACTAATCTAACTCATAATAATAAAAATCTAATTTTAAAAACCCCAAACAAATTAACAAAAAAACAAAAACAAAAACAAACTGTCAACTTCTCTACTTTATTTCACTGATATGTATTAAAGCCATACTTTGAAATACCAAAATGCTTCCGCAGGTGGTTCAGGCGATTGACTGTGGTATACTTATACTGTTTTGTGTTTTGTGCTCAGGCAGAAAACTGTGAGAAAACTGTGACTGACTAGAAGAATTTTTACTCCCTTGGCCCTATTTTCAAAGGCCTGCTACATGGTGCAAACACATCATGCAATGCAGAGCTGTAAATTTACAGCTGAATTTAAATTGTCTTGGTGGCATTGTCCAGGTGCTGGTAGCAATGGGCTGCAGAGATGTCCTCCATGAGCAAAGGATGAAGCTGCCTTGTGCCAGACACAACTGGTTCCAAATGGATCCACCGCAGCCTTCAAGCCAAGATGGCGGAAGTGTGTTTAAGAAAGGGCAGAAAATGCTGGGGGGGGGCAGGGAAAAGCAGAGCAAGAGAACAGAGGGGACACCAAGACTTAGGGTGTTGACATTCTAGTCCTCCAAAGGGGCAGGGACCCGTGGAGAACCCACCTGAAGCACAAGAAAAGGGTGAAAACAGAATCACGGAATCATAAAATCACTAGGTCGGAAGAGACCTTTAAAATGAGAGACTAACAGGGCTAAACAGCTATGTCTTGACTACAACCCTCCATGTCTCCTTGAAGGGGTGTAACCTGTGGAAACAATGGTGCAGGGAGAAGTATCTGCAGTAGAGGAGTAAGGTTGAGCCTGGGAGTGAAGCTGAAGAAACCCACAACAACTGAAAAGGGGTGGAAAGGTGTTTTCACTCTGGGTATAAATGCTTGCTTCTCTTTTGATTTACTGTTTTATCTTAATATCCTTATCAGTACTTGTGGAGATGTTGGTGCGCTGTTTAGTAATCATCAGTTCCCAGTGTACATAATATTTTAGAAGGTGAAAGGGGTTTGAGTACAGAGGTGCACCTTTGCATTTTTCGTGGGCATGTTTCAGAGACAGAATGAAATCTGTTCACAAGAGGAATTTCTTAGAACAACTTTTCTTTCAATTTCAATAAAACAGAGCAAAGACATTACTTACAACATACAGTAATCTATAATATTAACATCCATGCATTAAAAGTACTTTAAGAAGTTGTCTTTAGTTGTCAAGATTTACAAGGATAAGAAGACATTGAGGGTGGGGACAATTACAATGGGAGCAAAAGCAAAACACTTGCTCTGACTCCATAAAATCAGGAAACCTTGAAAGAACATTTTGTCTGTAAAGCATTTAGGATCTTGATTGAATCCATTGTTTAAAGCCTAGCAAAGACATTATTATATCAGCAAGGCCAGTCACTATCATTTCACTATCAGGCTCATCAGCACAATACAGCCAACAGGGACACTTTAAAAGGTCTCTTTAGTTAGGCCCTAAAGTGGTTTCAGTATCTATTCTTTAAAAATATGATCAAGTATGTATAAAAATAAACCCCTATATTTCATGCTGATGTGTTTTAGTGCATTACTGTCAGACTTTAATCATGAAAGGAATAGCCCTTTTGTGAAAAGAGAATAGCTAGAAGAAGATTCAGGGAATAATAAAAGAAGATTCAGAAAACAGTTATGAAATATTTGGTTTATTCAGCAAATATTAATGCAGCTTAGGTCTAGTCATTAGCACTGCTGTACTTTCTAGTCAATTAGAAATTAGCTTAGCTGGTGATTAGACAGACTATGGTTGCTCACTCCTTGAAACCCTCCTCTGGCCCTTCAGCAAGTCATCTCACAGATCCTTGTCCTTGCTTCAAGGTCCAGTGATGAAGTGTAGGCTTCCATTTACATTTCATATCTATTTCTGCCATCGGGAACACCTTCCCTGTGTGTGAATTAGGCCATTTTCAACAGAGAACTCAAAGATTGTTTGAAATGTACATTGTTTGGACTGTGCACTATTCTAGCACCAGTCTGAATGACCAACACTCATACTTTCATTCTAGACTGAAAACTATATGAAGCCCAGTGATGGATTATCTTGAAGAATATTTGTATTAGTGTCGGGTGACTAGGACTTACATTGATAGCTGTTTGGCATTTTTCCCCCACAATTTTAAATCCAAAAACTGAGGAGAAATCTATGACTATAAATTATTATAGACTATTTCTTTTCTTCTCTTTTTTTTTTTTTCTCTAAAAAAAGTGTGATAAGAAAGTCCAAAAGAGAAAAAAAATGTTAAATTGTTGGTTGATTTTACCCTTTTTACTTATAAAGTGAAATTTCTCCCCAAAATGTGGGGTTTGAACAGAGGATAAGTTTATTCCAGGGATGTTTCTGAAGGAGTTTTAAGAGCAAGTCCAACCATGTCAATGCAGTGCTCCTTCTTCTGGATTTATAAAACCTGTGATGCTAATTATCTGTGTAGATGTAGCTTCCATTTTTGTAAGAGCTAACTCTGATACTGTGGTTGTAGTGAAATATACATTTCAGCTATATTTGGAAAGTCTGGATATGATGCTTTTAAAAGCATATGAAATCAAATGTTTATATATTTGATTTTTTGTGTCAATTCAATTGTCTCGCAGCTGAAAATTTTCACTAAAACACTAAATAAAATTTCTTCAAGTCCAAATCTCCCTTTTAAAATTACTAAGTGATACATCAGAATGGATTTGTATATTTTTTTCTATGTGCTGAATAGATTCCGGCCAGTTATCCTCCCTATTCTTGAGGAACATTCTTTACATTGCTTTTTCATTCTTTTAGTTTATGATTTTCTGATACTTACACAAAAATAATGGATAAATCAGCAGTAGATATGTCTCATCCTAAAAAGAAAAATTAAAAGGGGAATTTTTTGTTATTAGGTCAGCATAAGTGAAATGATGTGATTCTACCCAGCAGTGTCCTGTGTGTACATGATCCTGAGGGGCTTATATCAATATATTTTAACTTGGTAGGATTATTTAGCTATCTTTAAAGTATCATAGTATCATCAAGGACAGACAAGTAGACATGCGAAAAGAATTCACAGAATTCACTCTTTCTGATGCATGTGCTCTGCTAATTGTTATCAAGTTTAAAACAACATAACAAGCCCAATATCAGACTTATTAATGAATCAACATGCAACTGTTGCCAAATATAGCATATAATTAATTACTGTTGATATGCAAATGGTAGTGAGTATAATTACTTGAATTAAAGTGAGACGAGTGATAGCTGACAGGATGTTCTAGAAACTGAAAAGCTTCGTATTTCTGTCAAAAGAAGAGCAGATGCATTCATCTTTCAGACAAAAACCTTAGCTTCTTGAAGTAAAGGACAGCATTTTTAATACCTGCTTCATAGTCTAGACATAATGACTCTAAATGCAATTATCTGAAAATTGTAACAAATATATTACTGACAGCTGATAGCTGTATCTTTAAATTCATGGGATACAGAAAATGAAGCAGAAGTCAAGGGATGACCAAGAAAATAACGCACCAGATTTATTAAATCATTGTTTGGATGTCAGAAATAAGGAGGAATATTTACAACTAAAAAGGAACATTTATAACCACCATGGTATGATCAACCAAATTTTTTTTTTTAAATCTCATTTTAAGCTCTCTGCTAAAGCCTCAATTTCTTTTTATTTTTTTTTCTTTCATGCTGATGATATTAAGAGTAAATGTGGATGTAATACTAATTTTCCCTTGTTTTGTATTATTCTGCTTCACTTTGGACATAGTTTCAACAAAAATGCATGCTATTAGTCATTGTCTCTTGTTTTCCTTTAATAATAGCTTGAAATTTTTAAAGAGTAATAACATCTTCAAAGTATAAAAGATAAAGCTCTTTATGTAAAGGTCTAATATGGTCTCAGTTTATAAAGTTGACATAACTTTTTTTTTTTTTTATGTTGCAATTTGAATTTGACCATCACTATAATTTTCTCTCCTTTTAGTGTTTGCTCATTGGAAGAAAACAACAAATATTGTTTACTGATTCAGAAACGAGACAGTAGCTGGGGAGGTATTCTTTTTAAAAAGGTCCTAATTGCAAATAATGACAGTTACCTCTACCCACTCACTCCTCCTTAGTTAATGTTCTTATGGATTACTTAGAGAGTAAAATCACAAGCAATTTCAGAGAGATCTAAAGGACTAATACATGGATTATTTCCCTTAGTAACCAAAAACACATTCCAAGTTAACCAGTCAAATGATATTATGGTGAAACTGTAAACTTAAACAACTAAAAGAATAAACAAGGACAATTCATTGTGTTCTGTCACCAATTCTGTATTAGATGACAAGTCATCAATGAGGAGATAGAGACATTATTCAGAAATGTGTAGTCTATATCAGAATGTGATCACTTTCTTAATATTAAAAGAGACAACATATCTTTATACAAAACTGCTACTTATCTCTCAAAAAATGAAAATAACAATATTTTATATCACTTTGATGTGCATAAAAGCAAAAACTTTATTTCTCATTGTTTCCTAAAAAGAGATATTGTAGTGAATATTATGCGAGACATTTTCAGAAGAAACAGTCCCATTGCCTTGTAGATTAGCTCTTGAAAATCTTTCACTTCTGAAAGCATATGTCCATTTTATGACACATGCTATATATATAAATTACTGAGGACATTTTCACTGACAGGTGACTAGGAACAGTTGTCCCTTTACTCCCTTGCAGGTTTAATTTAACTCATCACACATACACATGCAAGGCGCGAGCAGGTTTCTCACACAGAGACAATCATGTGGTCCTTATTTGAAATAGTCCTAATCATAATTAACTACTACATATCTGTACAGTATTATCAATTTTTGCTTGATATCATTGGCTATGCTGAAGGGTTTGATTTTCTTGTTTGTTTTTTGGTGTTTTGGTACATTTCTTTCCCTCTGAGACCCTGGCACTTCACAGAGTCCCTCCCTGTTCCTGGCATAGTCCTGTGTAAAGGCAAGCTTCTCTAGCTACTCCATGGCTCTGAATTCACATACTTTTTTTTACCTCTATGACCAGAGAAATCAGTTTCCAAATGAGATGTAATCCTTAATGGGAATTGTGGATATTGATACAGAATTACAGTTAGGCAATAGAATTTTCTGCAACAGGAAACATTTATATGAATAACATAAGTCATATCATATCAGACCAAAGAAGAAGCTATCCCAATTTTGTGTACCTGACAAAATCAATAACAGATGTCTTGCAATCTCTGCAAAGGCACCCCTTTAAATATACATCAAATCTAAAGCAGTTATGGACACTATGTAGAGAGGTACTACTCTTGCTGTGTAGCTGTCACTTTTTTTTTTTTTTCCCTTTCATGAATGTGACAGTCAGTTACTTACAGTTAGAGTATGTTTAATTTCCTGTGGCAGAGAATTCCATGGATACCTACACCTGAAGAAGTATCTCCTTTTTT
The DNA here is from genome assembly GCA_013396955.1 of Regulus satrapa. NCBI lineage: Eukaryota > Metazoa > Chordata > Aves > Passeriformes > Regulidae > Regulus > Regulus satrapa. Next base: position 15,564 of record VWZN01021498.1, read on the forward strand.
TCTGTTTAGAACTTCAGACATGCTTGTCTTATCTGATGCTCCCTACATCTTGTATTAGAGGAGACAGTAAACAATCTTTCCTTATTTACCTTTTCCCTGACACTTCTGACATTCTGCCATATCTACCTTAGATCATCTCTCTTCCAGGTCAGACTGCTGTATTAAAACACCCTTCTTACAGAAGCCATGTCATATCTTTGATCTTCTTTTTTACCCTTACTGTAACTTTTCTTGTTGAAGTATGTCTTTTCTTACAGGAAGGAACAAGAATTGTTCAAAAATATCTAAGATTTGTTCTAATTTTTATCCTGGGAGGTCAGGAGATTTGAGAACTACCATTCATTAGATGGGATTATATTTCTATCCCCTGGTATACCAAGCCTGTCACTCTAGTGTGAGTTACAGTAAGGCACGTTGTCAAGTAAGAGCATTCTCAGCAGACATTCAAATCTGTCAGAGCAGAACTTCACAGGCTGCTGTCTTAAATCCCTCAAGTGTTTCAGTATATATATATATATATATGCATGCATTACTGCATTTATTTCTTCAACATATTTTAATCACCTGGGTTCTTGGAGATTGCTTCATCAGGAGTTCATGGTTAGAAGTTCATGACAAGTGGCTCTGAAGAATCCCATTACCTTAACCAAAGGCAGTTCCCTCAAGCCCATGGTTTCAATCCTGAAGGAAAGTTACTCAGCAAAGCTAAGGAAAGGAGGAGTAGAAAGTTCATCTCTTCACTTAAGTGGCATGTTAGTTTAGCCTTTCCCTTAATAAATATGCACAGAAGTAGAAAGAACACAATTTCATATGAGCATAAAATATGGCCTGCATAATCCACACTAGCAACCTTGAGGTTCTCCTCAAAACACTCATTTTCACTCATTTTTTTTATCCAAAATTCACTTTTTGGATAAAATTATGATCTGTCAACAAAACTAATCCATGAAGAACTCCATTCATGTAAGAGATACATGATACACACAGGCTTCCAGGTACAAAGATGTTGTCCTTCAGAAGACAAACTATTTTCCAGAAAGGGCCAGAAAAGTTGAGCCACATAGCAGGATGGTCTAGATTTCTACACTTCTCACAAATAAACTAATGGCAGAATGATGCAGAGATACTGGCAGGACCCTCTCTCACACCTTCCTCAGAGCTCGGACTATAACAGGCTCATTTGCACAGTGCCAGTTCTTGTGTACCAATGACTCCAGGAGCTGATCCTGGGATAGCTGCAATCCTCCACAAACAAGCTGTGCAGTCATGGTGCAAAAGCGTACGCCCGCACACAATCTGTACCCTGCTGAGTGGGCAAATAAATAGCAAACAACAAATAAAAAACATAGTGCAAAATTCAGTGCATAATAATTACATATAAATGTTCAAGAGAAAATGAAAGAAATCACAAATAAGGGAAGCCAGTGATTTTGATGATACGTTAGATGTATTTTCTGCATAACTATTAACAGTCTCTGCAAATCAAATTTGTGTCTGGGGAAAGTAACTTTCAAATTTGTCCATTAACAAAACAACTCTAAAAGTCTTCCTTTGAGAAGTGGTTTTAAGACAAATATTATTTTATAACTGAGTGATTTTCATCTTACAGATCAAGACTGCTTCTCATGATCTCACAGCAGTTTTGTCATAACTTCATTTTCTCAAGGAAGGAACCAGCAACAGTACCATTCAGAACAGCCTTAGAAAGTGGAATTCTTCACGTGACTGTGGTAGTGAGGCAGCTTCATACAGCAGAAAAAGACAAGAATAAGATGAGGTTTCCTTTCTGCCACGAAGATCTGATTATTCCACAGGGAAGCTTTCTTATGTTTTCCTACCTTGGAAATATTTTTTTGTGAAAAAATATTAGTAATAGTAACATGAATACTACTAATAATCATGCATTAAAATAATATTGTGTGGTATGTCATTAGTTTAATGGAATACAAATACATTCTTATTCAAATACATTTGCATTCTCAATATGATGCATTTGGAATAACCTTAAATACCCTAAATGAAGTTTGTGAGGAAACTTAAATTAAACATTCATTTCACTCTTCTCATGCAATTTATGTTGTTTGCCTAGTTAGTTTTCTTCACTTTTCTCATTGACAATTAATGCAATGCCCCAGAGATTTTTCTGCTAAGTGCATATAGAAGCTGGCAAGGACGAAAGGACTTAAAAAAGATTAGCGTAATATATGCTACTTAATATATTAAAAAAAAAAAACCCACCATCCATGTAATAGAAGTTATTTTATGACACCTGCTTTTGCTTACAAGAAACTTAAAATTATAGCAATACACAAGGTATTTTGGAGCAGATTAGAAGTGTGGGACAGGAGAAGAGGAATAAATTACTGAAATAGTTAGAATCTTTGCATTTAAATGAAAAATGTATATTTAAAATATTTTCCCTCACCATTACAAATATAAATTATATTAATTTTTTTTTTCCTACTGATGGAATGTTTATTGTTAGAGCTTTAAACATATTTAACCACTAAGGTAATATGTGACCCTCTAAATGCAGAGCTACATGGTCTCAGTAAAATGGACTCTTATGGTGAAAAAACTCTGAGACAAACTTTGGTTAGAAGTCATCACTATGGTCTTTTATAATTTCTATTTTATGGGTGCATTTCTATAATTTTCTTGGTAGATACACCTTTAAGTGGGTGTAAATATATATTTATGAAACAAGAAAACTGTATAAAATACTAATTTACAGAAGCAACATTCTGTTATTTAAACTTCTGTTCTTTGTGTAAACAATTTTGTAAATGTGATGTTCTGAAATTTTAATTCCAAGTTTATTATATATTAAAACAAAATTTATCCAAGGATGGTTGCATATGTATGAAATTTCCTTTTACTCTCAGCACATTTTCTGTACTCCTGCCCATCTTTTCAGACCTGAACTCATCTCCCAGTAGATTCCATTGCTACTTCTCTCTGATCTTAATTTTGATTTGGAGAGGTGGCATGAAGCATATGTTTCCCAGCTGGATATTCTGTGGGGGAATTTTTATCTTTTCATTGCATTCAGTTCCAAGGGACATTAAGGTCCCATGAAGGAAAAGATCATAATGAGAAACTACCTAGCTTTCCTCTTCTAATTTTTCAGCAGCAGAATCAGAATGCTACTTACTTAAAAAGCTTTAACTAGTTCATACCAAAACTAATTTTTTATCTTTCTGGATCTGATCCAGGGAAAGAGTCACGAATTCAAATAAATATGATTTTCAGAATATAGGACATATAAATGCTTCAGCTAAAATACACATTTCCTATGATAGGAAAAAAAAATAAAAAGCCTTTTTTGATAAAAATAAACATGTTCTTGAAAGACATGAAAATGTTCACATTGTGTCGCATCTGAGAAAAAAAATATTGGCAATTTGTTTGCATTTTTTATATAATACGTATGGAAGAATACTGAAGATAAGTCAACAAACCTCAGTAGAAGTTTTTTTCTTTTAATTTATTTTTCTTCATAATTTTTTCTTTTTTTTTTTGTTACAGTTTTTTCATAAAATCAATAATCAACTTACATAATAATAAAAGCAAATTGCATCTTGCAAAATTAACAGGACTAGAAGATGCAATATTACTTAAATGAAAGTTATTCATTCTTAAATAAATTGTTAGCTCTTCCTTTTAAAGCCACAAGACTGGTTAGATTATATATTCTGAGCTACTACCTCTGCTACAACTATGTTTCATTTTCTTTACTGTTTTCAGACAGGTGTCAGTTAAAAAAACAAAACCAAACAAAAACCTTTCAACTAACCACACTGATATTTTTCAGGAAAGTTTTGTTTTGTTTCCCCAGTTATCTTATTTACAGCTATCATCCTGCCTTGGGAAAACACTTGATAATGCTTGAAATATCTCAGTAAGTAGGGAAATTGAAGTCAAGGGATGAATACTCCTTATCATCAAGTACTCCACAAGCCACTTGGGGAGATCATCTTTGTTGTGCCATGAAGAGCAGGGTCCACATCAGCTGAGTGAATCCTTTGGAAAGCATAGTCTGTTCCACAACAGATCCCAGAAGCTACTCATCTTTCTTGGTAGACTCCAGGAAGAACATCTGCAGGCAGCCTGCACATGCCAAAACTTTGGCTGTAGGATACGAGACAGTCAGTTAGAGCTGGGTTTTATCTTGTTGTAGCTCAACAGTGGAAAAAGCAGAAAAGTGCAAGGAAATTATCAGCCAAGTCCAGCCAGAGGTTTCAGGTGTTACCATTCCACAAGATTCTTTAAAATTTAGTTTAAATTATTTAGTGAGATGTTCAGTAAAACACCTAATGGTGTAAGATTCTTATTTTAAATTGAAATTTCTGAGGCTTAGCCATAATTAATAACCAGTAGCTGGCTTCTATATCTAAGAATAGCAGCATTTTCTCAAAGTCTTATATTACTCAATGCAAAATGAAAAACTCAGTCCTGGTGTAAGGATTAGAACTTTATGGTTATACAGACACTAAAATAATCTTAAATCAAATTAATTTTGAGGGGGCTGATACTGCATTAGATATATAACCATATTATAAAAGAAAACAAAATGTGTTTAAGAGGCTCATGGGTTTAAGAGAGGATTTCTCTATTTAGGATTTTAACTTGACTTCAAACAATCAATAGCAGCACAGCAGCTTTGTATTTACTGGATGGAAGGAGATGTCTGAAGCATTTTTAGCAATTCTGCATAGCTGAATAGATTTGGATAAAACAATCTGGTTATCATACCACTCCCATCTAAAAACTGAGTCAAAAATGTTGGTCTGTTAGAGAAATTAGCATTTCTTCAGTTTTCCATCATAACTTTTAATAATTTCTCTCCAAAATTTTTGATCAAAAATGGAAATGCTTAATTTTATTCAAACAGTCCTTTAAAGTCACTTTAAAATCCATAGTATAGATATTTGAGAAAAGCTCTTCTAGTCCTTTGGGGAAGTCTGTTCATTCCCTGTGAGCTCTTTCAAAGTCATTGGTTCAAAGTCAGCCCTCTGGAAAATACTAAAGATACCTAAACAAGGGCTCAAAGGCATTGTGAAGGCTGATAATTTAAAGATTTTATTCCTTGTTTTCTATTAATGAAATAGAAATGCCACATTAAAGGAATCTGTAGCTCCCTAATACTATAGTATGAAAAGTTACATGGACCTTAATGGAAAATATGAAGAAAGATATGTATTTCACATTAAGTATCTGATATGCATGACATGAATGACAGGCAACTCCCAGGTAATATTCACCTATCATTCAGAAATGTTAAACTACTGAATGATGTCTTCTAAAATGCACTTATATTAATGAGAGTTCAAAAGTGGGTATATTCCCCATCAGCTAACTGTGACTTTTTAAAAATCTTTTTTTTAAAGTAGTTTCATTCAGAGAGATTAAAATTTCAATGGGATAATTAGCCCACTTAAGGCTGTGAAGACCAGCTCTGTTAATTTTACTGAGGTAATTTAAAATGAACAAAACCCTCATCCTAGGATTGAAATTAATTTTCTGGTAGAAGTTTTTTGGCTCTTTTATCATAAACTTTTGTCTAAAAGGGCTTCAGATGCAAAGAAGAAAATGGGAAGGCCTCATAATGAACTCTCTCCTAGGTGAACACCTGCATATATATGTGGACATCCTCTAAACCCAGGAAAATAATGATCTGTTGCAGAAAGGTTCCAAAATGAAGGCATTTTAGTGAAAAACAGTGTTTTCCATACAAATATATATTCACAAAAAATAACTAAATTTTATTCCTCAAGTGTCAAAAAGGTGGAATATTTTTAACATTGTTGTGTAGTACACTGACCCGTTATGTTTCATTATTGAACACTATTCTTCTTTACTGCACCATCTGTTCATAACATTTTCAATAATTGTCTCTAATGTATAATATTAGTGTCTAACAGAAAGTAAAATTTGCTGATAAATCCCAAGGACATTGCTTTAAACAGTAACCTGATATAAGAAAGTGTCAACATTTAGCAGTTGGGAATTAGATAGTGCACTTGGGTAAATGCTTTGTGCAGAACCTGATTTTCTCTCATATGACACCTAAACTAGACCATGTGTGTTGGAAAAGAGAGAAAATCTAGGTCAAGTAGTAAGATGTTGACATTTGTCAGAAATTATGTGATTCAGTGTTATAAACCTAGTTAAAAAAAATTTAAAAAGCAAAATATAAATTTCAGACATAATAATTTGGTTACTTTTTGGCAACTGAACAAAAGATAACTTTTAATTGAAAGAAAAAACTGGATCATTTAAACCATATTTACAGTAAAATCACTATTGTTTGCAAACAGCAACAACAAAAATGCAAACATTGTCATTTTGCCAAGGTAGAAGTATTTTTTTTATCCTATTGCACTAACATAGACTTTTGGGTTTAGCCTAATTAGTCCTTTTACTTTCTAGAGGCTAAAGGTTTTATCTGGTTCAACAATATTCAACAGGAAAAGAAAAAATGTAAAGCCTTCACATGGTTTCTCACTTATTTTATTGTCTGAACATTGAATGTCTCATTTGGCTTGACTTCCATCTATAAATTGAAAAAAAAAAAAAAAGCACAATGCTTGTTCACAGAGTGTGCTGTTGCTGAGTTCATTCTCATTAAAAAATAGGCGACCTAGTTTTTGACTAAGAGACAACAAAAATGACACATGCAACTGCTGCTTCTTAAGCAGATGACATTATCTTGCAGAAAGATAAATAAGTTTATATTCTGCTAAAACAACATGGGATGCCATCAAGTATATCTAATCACCTAGTCTATAAAATATTGGTTTAAATTTTCCATAAAGATAAAACTCTAGGCTTAGTTCAAGTCAAAATATGAGTAACAAGGGTCAGGGACAGGAAGTGCTACTCAAAACCAAAAAAAAATATTCTATTAAAGTGATATATATTTCAAGGGAAGAAGAAGAATTTGGATTTTTTTTGTTTCTAGGCTTATTCAAGACTGCAGGAAGAATCCTTAGAAGATCTAAGTCAGATCCAACTTCACTTACTTCTCTGCCTTTACAATGCCCTTTCTTATCTACTCTTTAAGAATCAAGATGTATAATAAATCATATCTATAAAATAAAAAAGCATCCATACCAAAGAGAGGATGAATAAAATAGTTGCATTTTCCAGCTAAAAGTCATTGCTCAATACCTACTTGAAGACAGTCAGATAGCACAGAAAAGAAAAAAAATATGAAGTAGTATAGAAGTGTCTATGTTAAAACAAATCTAAACAAAACAAAACAAAACAATCAACCAGCCAAAAAAAAAAACCAAACCAAAAAACCAAAATCAAAACCAAAAACCAGTTAAGAAACACGTGGAGATTTCATATTATAACATCAGACAAATAAGTTTTGTGAATTTTTTCAGGCCTCAAATTTAGCAGAAAACTATAAAATTTAGGCTGGAAAATATCTCTAAGATCATCAAGTCCAACCACTAATCCAGCATTTTTAAGTCCACCACTAAACCATATCACCAAGTGCCACATCAGCATGTCTTTCAAATACCTTCAGGCATAGTGGTTTAACTACATTCCTGGGCAGCCTGTGCCAAAATTTGTCAACTCAGTTCCTTTGTCATGGACCAGCTTTCCAACTACTCTTCCCCAGCCTGTGGCCCTGCCTGGGGTTGTTGTGACCACAGTGCAGGACCCAGCACTTGGCCTTGTGGAACCTCACACCATTGGCCTCAGCCCATTGATCCAGCCTGTCCTGATCCCTCTGCAGAGCCTTCCTGCCCTCCAGCAGATCAACACTCCCACTCACCTTGCAGTCATCTGCAAACTCACTGAGGGTGCACTCGATCCCCTTATCTGGGTCATCATCTTGACAAAGATATTAAACAGAAATGGCTCCAACAGTGACCCCAATCACCAGCTGGATATAACTCCATTCACCACCACAGTTTGGGCTCAGCAGTCCAGACAGCTTTTTTACCTAATGAGCTGTACATCTCTCCTAAATTCATGCTATCTAACCTGCCTTTCCAAGCTAAGACTGATTATCTCACTAAGCTTTCAGGTCAAGTGGAATGGAGTTTAAATGACAAAAAAAATAAATATAAAATGAACTCAGAAATCAATTATTAGAGAAGGTGTTGAGTGATGGAATTATAATATAGCTGAAGTAGTTAACTAACATAAATGCATTAAAGACAAAAATATAAAGCTGAGGAGACTAAGAAGTTAAAAACATTAATCAAATCTGGGATTCTATGTAGCCAGCTGGTCTCTTAAAAAAATAAATATTACTTTTATTAATGATACTATTATGGTTTTCTTCTTTAATGTGCTATCCTTCATATTAATAGTTTCCAAGATTAAAATATTCTATGATTATGTAGAATGATTCACTGAAGAGCTCCAAATGGTCATAAAATTAATGGCAATATGAGATGAACAGGGAATAAAGCCTCAAAGTTTCCCTCTATGCATACACATGAATGTGTCCTTATTTGTCTGTGCATATATTTGGCTACATATAAAACATATATATATATTTGCTAGTTCTTCATGGAAACAATAATATCTGTCCCAGTGTAATGAAGAGCATGGTTTCTCAATAGATTCATGTGCACTTGAGCAGCTTTGGAGTTTAAGATAGAGCAAGCTGTGGCTGAATCTTTCCTGTAGTTCACGCATGAACTCTCTCCCATATTGGTTGTCCCATGTCTGATAATACCCAGCTTCTTTCTGCATCTTTTTTTAGAGAATATTGGGATTTTCCTCCTTTGTTTGGCCATATATATTTTTACAAAATTCTGGAAAACCTAATTAGCTGTCAAGCACCTTCTTCAGCAAAATATAGTCAGAATTAATTAGCTGCAAATATTTAGATGTGCTCATCACCCTGTGTTATTTCTGTAGGACATGAGACTGAAAAATAAGAAATTTTCTCATTTTCTTAGGCATTACTTCAGATAAAAAATTCCAGAAAATAGTCCTCCTTGGTGCTTTTCATTTACAGACAAATTTTTACTCATGGACCTTAAAACAACATTTGTCAGTATAAGGGAAGGGGTTGCATATATATATATGGATACAGATATCAACCCACACACAGGCATGCATTTGAGAACAATATATGTGAGAATCACAGTAGTTTCAGAAAGAAACAGAACATTTGTCTATCAGCTGGAAGGGACAACTATTGCACAAATACTGGTACAGATGTATTTAAATATAATTTTGGATTTAAAAAAAAAAAAAAAAAAGAATCCTGGATTGGGCAGTAGAAACAATTTCTTTAGATATGGAAGAATTATTTCTTTGAATTTGATACTTATCTAGATTTTTTTCCTGTTTTTTCCGATAGATGTTCAAGCACAAAATCATGGAATATGTAACAAAAGAGTTTTTCTCTCTTTGAGACGTGGAACAGCAACAGCAACTTGGAATTTCACTGACTTAATGAAGTATTACAAATATTTAACCTATGTATGTTTTGCCCATTTGAAGTGCAATACTCATTGCTAGTACAAAATCCTTTTGTTTGGAGTGGATCCATTTTCAGAACTGTTATTCAGGCCCCAACTGAAATGATGCAATTAAAATTGCAGATAACAAAACCATTCAAAACTATGATCAATGCAATAAAGCAACAGGACTGGAAGTTAATGCTATACAATGATTGGGCAGTGAGGCTAAACAAATGGAAATACTGTTGCACATTGTAAGTAAATAGATTATAGAAATATTTACCTCAGATCTTAAGTGCTAGGTTTACAAAGTCATTGAAACATCACAAGGTCCTTGGGGAGAGAAAAAAAGTGTAAGCAAAGAGTCAGCTAATATGAAGGATCCCATTCCCACAGCTTGAAAGAAGCTGGGTGGCATCACAAGAAATGCTACCATGTCTTGAGCTGAATACAAACATTTCCCTTAGTCAGGAGATCTGCTGGACTTACAATTCTGGCTTTGATTAATCCTTTCTTTAGCACAATGGAATAGTTCAGGAAAACTATTATTGTCCACGTCAATCTGTTCTTTTTTGAACATTCTGGCTGTGGCATGACACGTTGAGTAAAATTAATCTGTTTATATAATAATCCTTTATTTCATTCACTAAATGACCAATTACAAGATAATGTTTGTCTTTATACAAAACAAAAAACAGAGGTGTTCCCTGAATTTATTTTTACTAGGACTTTTCCAACCATTTCTCTTTGAAAAATTTAAGGAAATATCTCCTGAAAATGGGGGATTTTTGCTCATTGTAGCTAATATTTTTTCTATATTTTTATAGAACCATAGAATGGTTTGAGTTGGAAGGGACCTTCAGGGTCGTCTAATTCCAATGTATGTGCCCATGGACAGGGCCAACACATCTTCCACTAAACTAGGTTGATCAAAACCCCATCCAATTTGGCCTTGAACTCTTCCAAGAATATCCAGGACTTACCAACCTAATAATAAAGATTTTCTTTTTAATATGTAATATAATCATAACCTCTTTCAGTATAAAGCCATTCCCCCTTCTCATATCAACAGATGTACCTGTGAAAAAAAGTCCATCTTTGGCCTTTTTTTAAATCCCCTTCAGGTTCTAGGAAGTCTCTATAAGGTCATCCTGGAGGCTTTTATTCAGACTGAACCTAAACTCTCCCAGTCTGTCTTCATAGGAGAGATGCTGAAAGTAATTTCACAAAAATTGTTTTTACATCAGTTCTCATAAGCAGTTTCCTGTCATCTTTTATAAAAAATACAATGCAGAAATCATAGGTACATTAGTTGGAAAAAACTGTGAGATAATATTTTTATTAAAAAATGTATTTTAAAGGATTGGGAGGACGTGCCATAGTTCGTTTCTGTTCTAAACCACCTTTTTTTTCCATGTGTAATAGATTCTGGAAGTGCTTAATCTCTTGACAAAAACTCCGTAATTTGCAATATTCTTCTAATGATCACAAGGCATTTCTTCCACTCTCAGGACATTACTACTCTAGTGGGAATTATGGACACACTTTAAGAGGATTTGATTCAGTATTAGAGCAGCAATTGTGTATTAATTAAATACCAATTGATTATTTAAAATGCTTGTGTTGAGTTTTAGGGAAATAATCTGTAAATCTTGATTACAATTTTCTGATGGATATATTGCATGCTCTGTTGTAACAAAAAATGTTTGAGTGATGCTGAACCGTGACTAAAGCAACAGCTTGATGTTCAAGGACACCATGGTGGAAGTGGGTAAATAAATTCTTAAAATATATTTTTCATTGATTATTTTGCCTAATACAGTAATTTATAAAATGCACTGAGTCTAAGGGCTTTGTTTTTCTATCATGTGACCAAGAGCACAAAATCACAGAATATTCTGCATTGAAAGGGACCCATAAGGGTCATCAAGTCAAACACATAAAATACCATCTTTTCCTTTCTAAAGGAAAAAAAAAAAAAAAAAAAAAAAAAAAAAAAAAAAGTAAAATTTTTCAAAGTTTGGGGGGTGCCT
>VWZN01021498.1:46620-73857 GCA_013396955.1 Regulus satrapa
CACTATATGTATCAAGAATAAAAATCTCTGAGAGTTTCTTCTCGAGTATGAAAACTACAAGAAGAGAAATTGGTGTAGAAAGGAACCTTAGAAGCCCCTAAGCTAGAAACACAAAATCTGTTCTCAGTATGATGCAAACTTATTTTTCAAGGTAGTATTCAAAAAACATCTCCTTAGAAAAGAAGACCTTGGTTTATTTTAATGAGTATTCACTAAAAAATTTTTGATATACTTCTTTCCACCAATATTTCTTTTTTCCTGTAAAAGGAAAAAAAATTTCTCATGGAAAATTATATACTAAATCTAGTGCTTAAATTCTGTCCTTTTTTAAATGTTACCCAGATTGACAAGGAGGTCAGCGACATGCTGAGTGTTGCTACAAAGATTACAGAAAGTGCACTAAAAGTGCTTTGACTGTCAATGCCTTGATGGCTTCAGAACACATTATAGTGTCTAAAAGTTTCTCTTATCACTGAACACATTATTTCACCCACAGGCTTTACCTCAACTGAGTGTGTCACAGATTCAGAACACAGTTCGGGTGTAAAGTTCATCTAGTATCTCAGACAGAATGCAATGTTTAAAAATAAATGTTTCTTAAAAATATATTATTTTTCCCAAAAGACCTTAATCTGATTTTGCAGAGGCAGAGCTCTCAGCCTGAATCCAATCAATTTTTCCACAGTGTAGCTGACAATTTTCCCCCAATCAAAAAGCATTCCTATCAGCTCAGTGAATAGATTCATTTCAGGGTTAACCAAACAACAAGGCACCCAAGCTTTGTTCTGATTGAGATTTTATGGCTGTTCGGGCAGGGCCAAATGCATGCCAAGTCTTGAAAAAAATATCTTTAGAACTCCAGATTTTTGTCTTTTACCACATTAAAAAGGAAAGTATAAATCACTGCTATGTCAATATTTTAAGGAAGGAAGGAACAGATCATTGTTAATTATAGCAAAGAGACAGTTTTGAAGTCTATCAAGGTCAAAGTGAGCTGTCAGAGGAAAGAAAGATGCAGAAAAGAAAGAAACACAGAATAAATAATTTTCAGAAGTCAGAAAGAAATGTATAGGAACACGTGCTACAGGAGAAACCAAAATTATGACCATGTCTGCAAAACATAATCCTCCTGGCCCAGTAGTTTGGGTTGGGGTTTTTTGTTTGTATTTTGTTTGGTTTTGTTTGTTTGTTTGTTTGGGGTTTTTTGTTTGCTTGTTTGTTTTTTAATCTCTGTGTTATGAGAGCCTTATGCTTTGTCTGGTCAGGCAGCCTTATCACTGAAGTTAAACTGGCTGTGCTGATTGAACACTTTTTGTTCATCAACATCTGATTTTTTACTTTATATTTAAAAGTGAAAATATTTACTCTGTGTGTTATACTTGTTTACTACTACTGATGATGCTTCCTAATCAAAGTCTGCAAATCTTTAAAGGAACATTCAAATCTCAATTTCAAAAGCAGGTACTTTCAAATTTTTACTTGTTTTGTGTGGCCAACATGTTATAACTTTTTTTTCTTATTTTTTTCTTTTGGTTTTTTTTTTTTTTTTTTAATGGGTGTCATGGAAAAAGTGATTTTCCATATAATAGAGGAGTTATAGAAAAAGGAGGCTGCATATGTGCGGGTAAAGTAATTAATTCCATATTAAAATAATTAATCATAAGTTATTCAGAGGATCCTCTTACATTTTTATCCACCAGTTTTTCACTTAGGAAAGAAAAGTTGCAATGAAATTTCAATAAAATAATTTAAAATCCCTGAGGTTGAGTGGCTGGTTTGAGGGAAACAAAAAAAAACAAAACAAAACAAAACAAACAAACAAACAAACAAACAAACAAAAGGTAAAAATAAAACCATGGAAAACCTAATTTCAGTGTGTTCAAAACATTTCCATTTCAGAATCACTCACTGCCTTCTAACATGGAAAAACAGTTATATAAATCTCTGTTCTTGGGAAATAACCCCTAATGTTCTAATTTTGTACACTGCCTTTAAAATTTGATTTTTTTTTCCTCCTTTAAATAATTTTGTTTGAGAGTAAAACACTGTGGATGATGCTTTGTGTGAGTCTAGATCAAAGTTATAGAATTGAGTTATGATAAAAACTTTCTCGAGTCTGCAGAAATCCAAAGGTTGCTCTTCTAAAATGACAAATGGGTGTGTATAGATAGATAGATAGATTAGATGATAGATAGATAGATAGATAGATAGATAGATAGATAGATAGATTAGATGATAGATAGATAGATAGATAGATAGATAGATAGATAGATAGATAGATAGATAGATAGATAGATATCTGTTTATATATATATATATTTATATTTATATAAATGTATTTGTATACGTATGGATACATACAAATTAATTATTTTTGTTACCAATTAGAGGGAAAATATCAATGTGATCTGCAAATACATGCAATTTGACATAGCTGTTTTACCTTTAAACCTCATAATTATAAGTCCATTTCCAAAACTAGTGGACAATTATTACAGTCTACTATTTTTTTCCTATCCTGTACCATTTTCCTGTATTCCAGTTTTGAGGATCTATATTTATTATAGACATCTCAAAAACCTTTGCTCATTCCTTCAATCAATTCTTGTCCTTAGTAAATATTTCATGTGGTTATTTCAATGTTATATTTGTTCATGTGGTTTTCAAATCAGTAAGATCAGAACAATCAATCTTTCTCTGGAAATTTTCCTGCATGCATAAAAATGTATATTTTGGTTCATGATTGATTATTGATGACTAATAAATGCAATAAACTTTCCAAAACTCAGAAAAATAATGTTAGAGTAAATATTCTCTGAATAATGTAAATGTAATAGCTAGACATTTTAAGCATTTTCAAGGAATCTACCTAGGCCACTGCCACCAGCAGTGGAAACTGTGAATCTTAAAATTATGTCAAAAATAATGTTTCCTTTTAATCATCTTCCTTCTTCTCTTTACCATATCTTTTTTTTAGTAATGTTTCAGATATTCCTTGCAAATACCACAAACATTTCACTGGAAACCTATCTCCCATTTCCATGATAATTTTATCTTACTGCTCAGTCAACACTACACTGAGAATATTTTACAGCATGGCAAACTTCCTATGTTCTAATCAAAAACAAAATTAACATTTCTCAAAATTATTAACACAATATTGGTATGCAACCTCCCTTGATTTTTCAGCTAATTTCATTTCATGGCTGTGAGCTGATCAGGGACAGAATAGGTAATAATTTACAAACAAGATGGTAACCAAAGCTGTTTAGAACTGACCCAGGTTTTGTGTCAGTCCCTGGTGTGTGCAGCATTAGCAGTTCTGCACGGCTGCTTCATCTTAAGTCAATCATTTTTGCATTCACTGGAAGATCCTTGGAACTGACTGTTTCTTTATAAATTATTCCACATTTCAAGATGAGATGACATAATACTATTTGAAACTCAGAGAGCATGTGGCCACATACTATATATAGCATCAATTAGCATAACACCAGATAACATGAGGTGATATGCAAATAGGACAAGAATGCAGTATTGGCGTGGCCCAGCACAGCAAACTCTGACACCTGTTTGGCAACATTTTGCATGTGTAAATTCTGCAGCTCTGTCTCTCTGTGTTTAATGAACTTGTCTGGAAATTCAGAGCACCTAACTGAGAGATTATCTGAAGTAACAGCACAGCAGCAGTCTGTTTTAATTTACGCTGTCTGCAAGCTACTGCTATGAAAATTAACAGCTCTTAAGTGTGTTAAATAATCCCTGGCCTTCATAATAATTGAGTAGGCTGAAAGAAGTCATACAATTTGTATTATCTTGTTGTCAAACACCAGCTGACTTTTTTTCCCCTTGTATATTGATTTGGAGAATTAAGCTGCCTCTAGTTAGATATATCAGCCTAGAAGGATTTTAAGAACAGCTAGCAAAATCCTTGGGCTACCAGTTTTAAGGTAGCAATGTCAAATGGGATTTAATCTCAGACCCTATATTTGTACCTCTTGAGCAATTCCAAGAGAGAGAAATTGGGGCACAAATTAATTGCACCTCTTCCTATTTGTAAGGCTTTGGGCCAAAAGGTAGTGACCGAGAATTGAAAACAGATTCACTTATATGAGCTTGATAACACTGCTCTGCAGCCCCAAAATGAATGGTCTTTATGTTTTTCCATAAACTATGCCTAGTAATGTTTTCTCCAACCAATTAGCTGCCCTGCATTGACTTATTAATACAGCCATTTTATATGCTGAAGGCAAAGGGTGCCTTTCTGACCGCAGCATGTTTGCTTAGAACATTTTTGGTGATGTGCCAGCTCACTGGTGGCACTCACCTCGAGAAGAGATGGGAGAGGAGAACAAGTCAAGATGACGCATAGCACTGCAGGCATCACAGAACCTTATCAACATCAGGGACGCTGTAGCCACTATGCTAAGAAGCCCTGGCTGAGGCCAGCATCTTGTGTTGTCAAGAAGAGACACACATGAGCATAAGATGTCATTCTAAAAGTGTTTTTCTACCCTGGAAAAAATTCTGAAGGTATGAACCTTTGCAAGAAACAATGTGGATGGTACTCTATGGTTGCCTGGGTCCTCCAAGCTCAAGAAAATATAAAATTCTTCTGGCACATATTATCTCATTTTTCTGCAACAGCTTCTGATTGATGGCCAATTTTGTTTTGTGGTGACTTTAAAGAGTCAGGAGGTAATATTGATTTTGGGAGAACTGGCTCTGAGGTGACTGTATTTCTCACTTCTTTGGCACTGAGAATAACTGTAATTTTGCTTTTCCAGAAGTTTGATTTTTAGTTCTCTGGTAAGGTACCTAGAGACTGGAACAGCCATTAATTATAACTTTTTTGGTTCAAGGAACAGAAAATATCCAATAAACATGTGCATTGTCATGGGATAAAGAGTGGCTGAAGACCTCAGTTCCTAGAATATAAATATAGATGTGGATGGATAGGTCACTGCAGGCAGGTGGAAGAAATCCATCATTGCCCGGACAGTTTCCTGGATTACTTCTGCAGCTATCACCAGGGAGAGACAATTACAAATTGATGGTACTGATGACTGAGCTCTTGCTTTGGGGTCTGACCATGAGCAGAGAGATCTTGGAAACTTCTAACTCTTTCCTTCAATTTCAGTTCAATAATATTTAATATCAGAAAAGTTTTGTTTTCATGCTCAGCAGGGAATTTAGATGAAAACTTTGCACTATAATATACTTTGCCTTATAATACTTCTATAAAAACATGACCAAAACCAACAGTCCACACATTTTGAAATATTTGATTTTGAATAGTAATAAAACAAAGGACACAAATATCTACTTTTATTTCACCATAAATGATCCTCAGGCAAGTTATAAAACTATCTTCTCATAACTACAACAGGTCCAAATGAAAATATGCAGGTTGCAGAAATGTACCCACCAATGAATACAATTTAGTGAATTTGCTTGCAAGACTGACAAAAATAAATACTTTAAAATAAAGAATACATATATAATTGTTTCAATGTGAGGATATTTTTGCATACATTATATGTTTATGGAGAAATTAATGCTTCTAGTGCATCAGATAAAGTTATGCAGTGGCCAGCCCAAAGGGAAAACAAGTGCACTTCATAGGAGTTGAAAAAAACAATATAATATGTTCCAAGGGAATATAGTCAAATTTTTTGCTTCTTTTTCTTGACATGAGACTTTAAGAGTAAATGTTCTTTTTCACATAATACAGGCACTTCTCCTACCAACAATTTCAACAAGCAGAAAACATTGAAGTGAACACCATTTTTATTCTTTCTGATTAAATCTTATTTGGTAGATATGTCCTGTGCAGAGTAAAACACATTTTTCAAGTTTTTAAAGACTCAAGCTGAACAAGCTTCATATCATCTGTCTGGTTTTGATTTTGCTCATGGATTTATTGTCAGAGAAAAGTTCTCCCTATTCTGATTTCATAGCTTGAGTTGAATGAATGTTCATAAGTCATTATGGAAGAATTGCATTTTTCAAGCAAGACTATAAAAGAAAAATATTGGCTATTCTCTCTATAAATGAAGGAATGACAAAATAATTCTTTGATATATCCATATACTTCTAGACAAGGAAGAAATTAATGAAGTGAATCAAAGATTGAAGTACAAGTTTTTTCCTAATTGCTATGAGACCACTGCATTTGACATAATATGTACAGCAGAACATTGCAAAGCTCAATGCCTTGCAAATCTGAAGCAGAATCTCCTTCTGGTGGGAGACAAGAATCCCTCATGTAAGTAGTGTTCTGCAACTTTCTAGGATAGAATCTCTTTTCTGGTTCAAGTATTGATCAGTAAAGACCAAGCTAGGAAGAAAACTCTCCTTCATCCAAAGACAATGCTTTTTTTTTTTTTGTTTTGTTTTGGTTTTTTTTTGTTTTTTGTTTTTTTGGTTTTTTGTTTTTTTGTTAAGGAGAACACAGAAATTGTCTTATGTCACGTATTTCAGTTTAAGGCTATTTCACATACTGCTTGTATTATGTTTCTTGAACTGTTATTAAAGAGTTAATATCTTCAGTTTTATCAGATCATGTTCAAAAATAAAGTCCTTAGAGTAACAAGGAAGTGTATACATGAAGACTCGTCTGGCATGCATTTCTATGATATTTAGCACCTAAGACAGATCCTGCTTCCATGTTTCTAAATCTGTCCTTGAATTAAATCCAGCTCCCAAGCTCATTATTTCTATTCAGTCAGTTTCGTAGTCATAAAACTCCATGCACTTCAGATAGTTAAGGAGAATTTTCTTCATTAAGACAAATCAGAATTAAGCTGATATTAGGTAAAGCATTCTAATTATGACAACAGTGAAGGCTGTGAACAGCTGACCAAAGGGGCTGTGGAACCTCCTTCACCAGACATGTATACATAAATAAAAATGAAGCCTTCATTTATTTGAAACTAGGAACTGTTTTATTGAACCTCTTTTCAAAGGCCTTTTCTTGGATTTTTTTTTTTTTTTTACTGTCTCACAGATATTCCTAATCTAAATTCTTCCTATTCTGTGGAGAATAAACATTCTAATTTCTTGATCTTCAGTGATGGATAGGCAATTCTTATAATTACACTGCACCTCCCAGACTATCAGGGACACATAAGACTGAAAGCTATGTCATAAGAAATTGAAAAGAAATAGTTATTCATACTCATATTCTTCAACTGTGTGAATGAATAAAGCTCTTTTCTCTTTGGAGTAAATACAAATGGAAGTCATTCACAATAGAAACTTTTACTCATAGCATAATTATTATAAAATTTCTCCAAAACCTTTAACTTTAGTGACACATTCCAAACCTTTTAAATTGGCATATGTATTCTAGAATAAATTCTATACTTCTTTCTTATGCCAGCTCATGGAAAGAATGCTTTGGTGAAGTAAGTAGTAATGGGTAGTCTTTTAATTCAGCAGATAACAAACACAGGTGTTCCTTTATTTTAATCTACATACATATGGTTACTCTTACATTCATAAAAACAGTTTTATTGGATTTAAGAACTTTTGTATGAATTATATGTGATCTCACAAAACTATGAGAAAAATGGAAATAGGGGAAAGTATATTGGGTTTCCACAATCAGATTCTGGTAGCAGTAGGGTTACAGGGGTGGCATCTATGAGAAGCTGTCAGGAGCTTCCTCCATGTCTGGCAGAGACAATGCCAGCTGATTCCAGGACAGACATACCACTGGCCAGGTCTGGGCCAATCAGAAATTGTTGTGATGCTTCTGCAATAATTATTATATTTAGCAAGAAAGATAGACAACCTAACATGTTATTGTACAGTTGCAATTGCTGGCTGAAAAGAGCAGGGTAAGAACACCTCTGCAGACACCAAGGTCAGTGGAGAAGGAAGGTAAGAAAGTACTCCAGGTACCAGAACTAAGATTTTCCAGCAGCCCATGGTGCACCCAAAGATGAGGCAGCTGTGTCCCTGCAACCCATGGAAGCCCAGAGGGATGCCCTGTAGACCATGGAGGAGACCCATGCTCAACCAGGTGGATGTTGGACAAGAGACTGTGACCCTGTGGGCAGCCTGTGCTGGAACAGGCTCCTGGCAGAGACATGCAGAGATGTAGAGACAGGAGCACACACTGCAGCAAGTTTCTTGGTAGCACTTGTGACCCTGAGGAGAACCCCCACTGGAGCAGCCTGTCCTTGAAGGACTGCACACTGTGAAAGAATGACCCACATTACTTGTGGATAACTGTTGTCCTTGGGATGGAGTCACACTGGAGAACTCTCTCAAGGAGTGTGTCCCATGGGAGGGACCCCAAGCTGAAGAAGGGGAAAGATTTTCCTCCCTGAGCAGCCCAAAAAGCAGTGTTGATGAACTGACAATAACTCCCATCCACTGTTTCACTGCACCTCATGGGAGTGGAACAAGATAGAGCCATGATGAAAAGAAGGGTGAAGGAAGGTTGTTAAGATTTATTTTGCTTCTCATTATAATGGTCTTATTTTGTTAGCAATAGACTCAAATAGTATCCTCAATCCAATCCGTTTTTCCCATTATGGTATTTGGTGAGTGAACTCTTCTGGAGCTTATATCAACACATGAACCTTTGCTCTATTTTTCTCTCCCCTGTCCAGTTGTGAAAAGGAGTGATAAAGTGGCTTTCTTGGGTGCCTGGCATCCAGTTGGGGTAAATCCACTATGGAGAGCAAAACCACAATATAGACAGGTATTACATCTTGTTTTCAAGTTTTGATTTTGCACAATGTAATATTCTGTAGTCTTGGTGACTGGAATAGTTTTGGTTTTGGAATAATAAAGGATTAGCATCAGTAGCATTTTCACCCTTGATAATAATCTTTAAAATGCATGTTGTGTTTATAAGAAATTATAAATAGCAATCTTTCAGCAATGGCAAGACTAGGCATGGGTCATTAGCTATATTACAATGTAAAAGTCTAGATCTTTTCTCCAGGAAAAAAGTACTTGAACATTAATCTGGTTGAGCAACCTAATCAATGAAGCATTTGTGTTTTTCTAATGATACTGGGGTAAGTTCAGGGCAAAGATAAGAGAAAAACAGATTTTCTTCCTTTTTTTTTTTCTTTTCATTTTGATTGCTATATTAAGCAAATAGATTAAAAAAATCTGGTTGATGTCACGCACATTTTTAAAATACACTTTTCTCATTGGTAAAGTAACCTGCTGCTGCCAACAGCTATGAGAAGGGTCACAGTTACATAGGTTTCAGGCCAGATATTTGTTTCCTGAAGAGTATAATCTGCTGCAATTTCATATCAAGGACAATGTAACTGATATGTTAATAAAGCACTGATGATCAGAGATTCATCTGAAAGCTTTTCACAGCAACCTATCCTTTTCTTTTCAGATCTTATGATGCTGTGCAGGGATGCAGGTTGGACTCGGTGACCCTTGAAACTCGGTGGGTTCCTTCTAACTCAGCTTATCCTGTGATTCTGTGATTACTCCAATTTAAAGCTCACAATGTTAGTGTTACCACTTTTTAGTGAATTAAAGGACTAGAAACACAAAGAAAGATATTACAGAAAGATCTGACTGAACAATTTGTGTCAGTACATTTCTTATGACATGCCATCAAAAATTTATTTTACTTTGGCCACTATTTTTCCAGCTTTTCAATGAAGAAAAAAAAAAAAAAAAAAAAAAAAGAAAAAATTTTCAAGTATGAATACTGAAATTGGATTTATTTACTTATTTGAAGTTACATGTCCCTCATTACANGTTGTGGGTTTTTTATAGTCTGGTATGTACCTTTTGAGAAGACTAATTTATTATATGATTAGTATTTTTGAGCTCCTACACATTTTTGGGAGTATTTTAATTCAATTTTTTTTTTTTCTCTGAAAATCTTCCTAGAAAATTTAAGGGAAAAAAACTTCTTTTCTTTAGTAGTGTCAAAGTAATTAGGATTTTAAGAAAGGCTCTAATCATTGTATAGAAGCACAAGAGCTCTGACACTATTCATTGCAGATATATCTGAACAATACTTATGCTCACTGCTTGCCTCACTTAAGACAAGAAAAGATCTCTGGGAACATTAGGGAGAAAATCTTGTGATGAAGAGGCAATGGAAAAAAGGAAAAATGTTGATTCAAACCAATCATTGTGAAATACTGTGTCACTTTATTTTGAATCAATTTAACTCAATTACTTAATGAGGCGTAATGGAGGAAGTCAGTCTCGCAAGTGATTCAATTGTTTAAAAATGTTGGAAAGAATGAGGGGGAAAATACAATATATTAAGATTTTTAAAGTGAAGAAAGAAAATAAGAGTTAAAAGAGACAATACTGGAAAGTCACAGTATTATGGGAGGATGTGGGCAAATGAGAGATTAAATTCTTTGTGCGTTTGTGTCTTTAAGTTCTGTCTACAGGAACCATTAGCTTTTACAATGAAAGAGTGATTTTGTTCCAGGTTTTTCTTACCTTTATTTAGCTAGTGTTTTGCATGTGATGGTAACTTAGTTTATCAGAAAAGCTAAGCAAAGCCTTATTATGACAGCTAATGATTCATATAGGCATGCTCTAGAAATCCAAAAATGATGAACCAAACAAGCAGTAGCAGAAATATATTGCAGGAGGGAAAATAAAAAAAAAAAAAAAACAAACAACAAACCCTCAATTATTTTCCAAAGAAAAGAAACAAATACATCCCCTTATATTCTCCTAGCTGCATGCCAAAAAACATATTTGAAATGTTAAACTATTGTTACAATTTGGGAAGCATGAAAATTGCAAAAGCTGCAAGCTGAAAATGCTACAGATAACAGTGAATCACAATTTAGTGGATTTTCACTCTTTCTACTAATAACTGACAAAGGATGCTTTGATCAAGCAGATTCTGTTGACAGAGACTTTCCACAGCAGACAGAAGCTCTTATCTTCAAGCTATGAAACACAAAAAACATTCATAAAGATCACTTTGAATGCCATTTTCTCTGTATTATGTAAGTTTAGGGATTACTGAGCACAAAAAGGTGTGTGATGAAAGATACAAGACTTGGAAGATATTCTAGTGCACAGTAATTCACTGCATTTATTACCATTAAATTCCACATTCTGCTGGTAAACATTGTTCCCTATTTAGATGTGTTATACTTCTAGCAATTTTCATAAGCAAAAAATTTGCTCCAGCAAATGGATTAACCTTAAAACAACACAGACTTTCAACATTAGATACAATAGTCCTTTGCCCTCTTCAACCAAAGCTCTTCTTCGGGAATATTGCAAGATATTTAGCATGAATTTCATTAACTTACTAAATAGTGAGGGTCTGTTTCTGAGTAGAAAGCACTTTAAGGGCATAGTGCCTTGCTTGCATTTTTAGAACATCTTAGGAAACCAATTAAACCAGATTTTATTTTAGACATTTGTTATTGCTTTCACTGCTTTTTCCAACACCATAAAATTCTTTAACTAACCTTTCAATACTGAGTATCCCATTATAATTTTACAGTTGGCCTTCCAAAAACATTAAAGAATTTGACAGGGTTATGAATCACAGATTATTTGTCTCTCTGTGGACTAATCTATCAAAGGGATTGAGATAGGGTCTGCATCTAAAGGGCTGGTGTCAATTCAAATTCAGTGGCAAATTAAATTGGGAAAGCGTGATTACCTTACACACACATCCATACTCCTCCTACAGCTGAGGTTTACTTACTCTTAAATCATTGCCATTTTCAGAACAATGTATTAAAGTTAAATCAGTAATCCTACATATATATACAGCACATTGTGTGGATATGTTGTTTGGGATCAATACCAACCCAGAGAACACTGTCTTATACATGATGATTAGCATCAAAACCCAGGGTATCTCATATCTTATCTTTAGGGCTTAGATATCTAAATCATGATTGCTTCACACATGTTGCCAGCTTTATAACAAACTGGAATTTGTCACTCAAGCCTTTATGAAATACAGCATAGATACAACAGCTTTCTTAAAATTATGAAGCTCATTATGAAAGCAGATACATTTTATTTTCTATAGTAGCTGATGCCTACAATGTTGGGTTTTTTTCCACTGTCAAAGAGGTCATTCAATTTTATCTCTTCACAGAATTGAACAGTCAACATTATACTGATAAGAAAGACAATATTCAGATATTCAGTTGGCTTTTTGTTTGTTTTATTTTGGGTTTGTTTTCTTTTTTTGTTTGTTTGTTTGTTTTTGTTTTGTGTGTTGGCGTGTGTGTCTTTTGGTTTTGTTCTCTTTATAATTTCAGTTTTGCCAATATTGTCATTCAATGACCATTCTTTAAATTATGAGTTCCTTTAAAGTTTTGTTTGAATTTCCTTTCAAGTAATGCCAATAATGTAGCTGACAATTGCTTTGAGTATTCATTTCTCTACCAATGCAGAGACAATCAGATTCATTTCCACCTTGAGACTCAGCTATCATCAGTCACCTTAGCTTATCAAATCAGTCAATCTACATAATGGTGAAACATAAAAAACCTGGGGTCAGAAAAGAGCTCTTTCTACTTGAAAGCTACAACAAATATTCTAATAGAGGTCCTTGCAGGCTTCACCTGAGTAGGTTCACAGTATAGGTCAAAGAAATGTTTGTTGTGCAGTACTCATTTCTTTAAACCACCTGAAAAACCATTTTAGGTCCTAGAGTGTTTTTCTCTGTATGCTTCTACTAGGTGGTTTGGGGTTATTTACTTAGAATTTTTGTGGATTGTGTTTTTGTGCATTAAAGTAAATGACCAATATAATACCTGAGTAGGAGTAATTCTTGACCTGAAATAAAAATTACCCTTTTCTCTATTGAGATAGATTGTAGGAGGTTGAGATATAACAGAATATTGAAAACTAGTGAAATTCCCTTTAACAACCTAGTTAAAAACTCAGCTGAATTTAAGAAAAAAAAATCCCATTAAATATAATAGGCCTTCACAGAAGCGCTAGTTGATGAACAAGAGTTGTTGTAATTTTATATTAATCAATCATAGTTTAACTTTTTAATCAAAGTATGATTTCTGATATTGACCATGCACATGTGGCAATAAAATTTGTTCCTCAGAAGGAATAAAATCTGTCCTTTCTTCGATATTTTTGAAACTCTCCAGTGTGCCTTTTCAAGTAATGGTGAGAAGAATACTAAGCCTCAAAAATTAAAACCAGTGAACATTAGAGGAAGATGGGAAGACCCCTGGAAAATAAATATATTACCTTTAATGAATTTCTACAAAGAAGTAATCAGATCCTTCCTGTCAGATGATTCTGAAACTGTCTACAAGGTAAGCTCTCCAATTTGAGAATTAAGGCATTTCAACTTGCAGCTGTATGACGCTGGTGTAGTCAGCAGAAGCTAACCACTGCATTCACCTTTCTAAAATCACCCTGCCTTTTCAGTAGCTTCAGAACTGATTATCACCCCCACTGAAAACAGAAGACTTTTGCTGCTTTTTTATGTAAGCCCATTTCTCCTTTTAGCTATAGATTTTTTTATCTCCTTGTAGTCCTTAAGTTGATAGTAAAACTATTTCAATGTATAATAGATATGTACATTGTACTAAATTAATTGTAGATAGACACTCTCATATACTCTCTTTTCTTCTTTTTTTTTTTTTTTTCCTGTTTTTACGTGTTGAACACCTGCATCTTTTTACTAAGGAAGATGGTTAAAGAGAAAAGACAACTTGCTATGCATTCATCCAACTTTCTTTCTGCTTCTCTTTTAATAGCAAAATTACTTCTGGATAGTTTAATGTTTAATGTTTAAAGCCATTATATATAAATTATCTATACATGTGTCACTGTATTTATTAATTATTTCTGAACCAAGCAGTGCACACATGACAGTTCAGATATACATAAATATAGATGGTCTAGATATATAGATATTTGCTTTTTGAATATATCAAATTTCAGTTCTACAACATCTTGAAAATGAATTTTCAGTATAGGAAAATATGTTCTACCACTCTCAAAAGTTCCAGGTGTTCATGGAAGGGAGGATTATAGTGCCATGCATTTCACAGGCATTAGTAAATAATTCAGTAAGTGTCCCTACAACCAGATCTGACCACCTGCTTACCGTTCTATTGTCGGGGATTTTGATGGGGATTTTTTTCAGAACTTTTATTAACTTCCTATTGGGAAGAATTCAAATAAAACAAAATCTCAGAAAGATAGGACTCCTTACTCATATCTCTAAAGATATCTAAGTAGCCAAGCTTAAAACAACAATGAAACTGTCATTAGTAGACATATATTTCAATGGTGATCAGTTAACAACGCCTATAAATCAAAGAGAGTTAGCCTAAGGGATTAGAGAAATAGAGAAGTTATGGTAGACGTTGTTTAATTTATAAATCCATATAATTGTCAGAAACATGTCAGCCAAAATTCCTTACTCAGAAATATTTATTTAATTGGTAAACAAGACTAGAGTATCTCTTTCCTGACTGTGTTGTCTGCACACCAGTTGAAGAACTGGTTAGAATGTGCCAAATTCAGAACAGATGTTACACTCTCACTGAAGTTCTTTATGTTTTAGTAGCCCAAATTGGAAACAGAAGAAAAATATTACATAAATTACAGAAAGTGATAATTACTGAAGACTCACAGGACTTGCACAGATTTTAGTGAAAAGAGAAAAATGGAAAGTGAGTGTTTCTGGTGGATTCTGTTCGTTCAGTCTTCAATGGCTTTTGATCTTCCATTACTACCTGCAAGTCTAGTACATTTAATAGTATAATAAAACGTCATCTGGAAACTTTGTATTTTACTGTGTTTTTTCCATCATGTCATCATTACTTAGACACTGGCATTTCCCATACAAAATATCAGTAAAACATAAAAATGGTTGAAATAGGAAATAAATTATCACACTCATATTCAAAGCTCCAGGGAGAGAGACAATTTTGAATGATTCACATCCAGACTATGTTTATAAGTTTTGATTTTGACAAATATGAGGGTTTAAAAATGAAACAGGACATTAGCTGGTAAATTTTCCATTCCTTTCCATTGGAAAATGCAACTGTGCCTATGTAAATCACTGCAAGCTGGAAAACAGCCTGTCCCAAATTCTGTCCCTAATTCCCAAAGACATGTCTGTTAGCATGGGACTATGATCACAGTACCAAGGCTACACCCTAAAAAGAACTGGTAATAGCTAACACAACCTAGAGCTACACAACTTCAGGAGAAGCATTTTCATGTGTATTTAGCCACCTTGGAGTGCTGCACTGCTGCACTCCAGAAATCAGGACTTTCAGAAAAAGCTGAATCCTCTGATGCCATTATTTCTCCACCAATAAAACATTACTAGTGATATGAATGCCTTTTGCACAATAGTATATGATCATGGAATTACAGAATACTCTGGGTTAGAAAAGAGTTTAAATATCATCCTAACCCCCTGCCATGGATAGGGGCACCTTTTATTAGACCAAGCTGATCAGAGCTCCATCCATCCTGGCCTTGAATGCTTCTAGGGATGGGGCAGCCACAGCTTTTCTGGGCAACCTGTTCCAGTGCCCACACTGTAAACAACTTTTTATTACTATCTAATCTAAACCTATTGTCTTTCACGCAGAAAAATAGAGATACACACTTCCAACATATAAAATAACTTCTAGTTTTTACAACACTGTTTCAAACTAGTACCAAACATGAAAGTCATAACTTAGACTTGCAGTTTCTAGCACTACACATCTGCATACTGGGCAAATACAATCTGAATGGAATTAGTTATATTACTATTCATGTACCTCACACAATTATCTGGGTCAGTTTGATATGTCAGTCATATGTTCTGCTTTAGTAAATGTGCAGCAGCAACTCTAACAGGTTTGATATGAGAGTCTCTTCAAAAATTCAAAGTCATGTGTGGTGCAGAAGGTTAAACTTGATGATCACAGCAAGCCTATCTGGTCTAAGACTCAGTGAATAAAATTGTTTTAACTAGCTGGTAACAAAGCCAGCTTCATCCTTCTTTTTTATTTCTACATCAATGCAAAATAGTCAGAACATACTGGTCAATTTGACCCTTACATTTGCTGGTATTCTCATAGTCTCATAAGGTTGATAGCTGCAGTTGCGCATACTTCAGTCAGTTAAGGTCCAAACTATGTCTCCTTGACATCAAAAGTAGTTTATTGTGAGAACAAGTCTGTCTTGTTCATATTCATGATGATACATCAATTCTGATCACTACAGAGATTTTTTGTTGCCCTCCAATAGCTTGAAGGGAACTGCACAAGGGAGCACACAAGGAAGCTAAACTCCAACTTAGAGTTTGTGCTGGTTCATATGGGGTAATTTTCTTCATTGTAGCCCCATAGATGTAGAGCTGTGCTTTTGGCTTGTGAGCAAAGTGTTGATAATGCAAGGATGTTTTCCTTACTGCTGAGGAGGCCTTGCACAGAGTCAAGGCCTTTTCTGCTCCTCACCCCATCTCACCAGTGAGTGCCCTGGGTGTGCACAAGGAGTTGGGAGGAGACACAACCAGGACAGCTGATACCAAGGGACATTCCACACCATATGGAATAATGTCCAGCATATAGAGCTGGGAAAAGAAGGAGAAAAGGGTGGACATTTGGACTGATGGTGTTTGTCTTCCCAAGGTATGGCTATGGATGTTGGAGCCTGGCTTTCCTGGTGATGGCTAAATGCTCATTTTACCATAGGAAGAGCTGCATTAATTCCTTTTGTTTATGTTTTCCTTGGAAGCCTTTTGCATCTCTTATTAAGCTGCATTTGTCTTAACACATGAGGTTTCTCACTTTTACCCTTCTTATTCTCTCTTCCATCTCACCAAGAGGACTGAATGAGAAACTGGGTGGAGTTTAGTTCCCAGATGGAGTTAAACCACAATAGTGTTTGACATCCTGCTTCTTACCAGAATTTAGTCACTAGTTAGAACTGGCAAGTTTTATAGAAAAGATATATGTAAAAAGAGTAAATTATTTTTGTTCTGAACACTAGCATCAAGTCTCCATGCTACATTCCATAAATGACATTAATGCCCTTCCTCCATAGCCATTTTCCCAGAGATTTTTATTAGATACATTGAGGGGGGGAGGAAAAAAAGGAGAAAAAAATGGAATTACAATATTGTTGTACTATCGTATAACACACTGAAGGTGAAAATTACAATACATGTGTAAAGTATTATTATTTTTTATTTTATCATCCACTATGGCCATTTGTTCAAATAATTATGAAGGGATGACCAGGGAATGCATGAGGCATAGTCACCTATTTTATGACACTGTACATTTTTTTCTCATGTCATTTGACTAATATTAACACTGGGATATCTAATTAATGGCAATGTCCATAATTAATGGCAATGCCCATAATAAAATGTCTAAACAGTTAAAAAAAAAAAAAAAAAAAAAGCTCAAAGTTGAAAATAGATTTAGAAAAGGTCACAAATCTTAAATTGTGCCTGTTTTTTGTTTTTGTAAATCTGCTCTTGCCTTTACTCATTTTTTTTTTTTAAAGAAATATCCTGTATTTACTTTTACTACATTCAAAATACAAAAATTCTTTGATCTGTACCAAATTCTTTGATCTGTTATCCATGTTAGATGGATAACAAGAAACACATTGCCACACCAGTTTTCCTCCACAAAGCATGAGCATCCAGATGAAATCTTGGTTCTTTTACTAGTAAAGGAAATTTTATCCCAGTCTTATGTATGTGCTAATTTTTAATTCAGATGTCCATATTGAGCTGTCATATCCAATAGTTTCCTTTGACACTGGTGGTCCCAAATTACTATTAATATAGCTGAAAATTTGAGAAAATCAGAAAGTTTTCACAAGCCATCTGATTTCTCTTCAACTGTGTCCAGTCAAGATAGCCCCAAAGGCCCCTCTTTCTTGCTGTGTATCTGCACTTAGGGAGGAAGTATGAACTGAGGTGACTGAATATTTAAATGATACATAAATCTACTTGGATAGATCTGCCCTTGCTGTTGAAAATAATATTTAGGTAGTAAAGGAACAGGTGAAAGAGAGATTGCATGTAATGCGCAGTTAAGCAAATTACTTGGAGGATAATTGTATTGTTATAAATGGCTCTCCCTTTCTTCTCCCCCAAACTCTCAACTTTTCTAAAATATTATTCCATTCTGCAAAATGTTATAAATTATAAATGAGCAAAATCATTTATATTTACTCTATGTTTTCAAGATATTCAAACCCTTTGCCTGTATCTGCAAATGATTATGAGGTTGCTATGCATTGAAAGTCTGTGTGCTTTTGTATGCTGCATAGAATGAAGCCTTCATAAAAAAAGATTTGGTGCCATTATTTGTTGATAAACAAAATATACAGTGGATGCAACCAAATAAGCATTTATCTTAATATAATGCATCTCAGCAGCCAGTAAATAAAAATATAATAGTATTTCTGATTTACAACAGAAGTTAAAATGAGAACATTTATTTAAGGAAGACTATTCACATACTGGGAAAATCTTGTACAGCATAATTTTAATTTTTTGTTCCTGGTAAAAAATAGAAATAACCGTTAATTTTTGACAGCAGTCAAGTACAGAGGATATTTTTCTTTCTTTGCCCATTTCACTTTTTTCTACAGTCTGTTTTCATAACACGATAATTAAATTGGCTTGTCATTGTAAATACTATTATTTCATCACAAGAAGAGAAATCCAACAGAGATAAACTATGAAGAAAAGCACAGAGAAAAGTACAGATCATTCATCTCTAATATTTGTAATAATTCTAGCACTTTAAAAAATGCATAATTTTGAGCTTCATGTGGAAGTCAATACTCGCAGATCTATTTGTTATAAACCATTTTTTTTATCTGTTTACTAATTATATGCTAAATTTTTGACCTCTTAGATAGATCCAGAACTTAAGTTTGGTTATCCTTTTTTTCCTGCTTTGCTAGCTCAAACAGCCTTCTTGTTTGAGCTAGAAAAAGGTCTGACTCTGAGATGCTGGAAGTGCTCTGTGTTCAGCAGGTGGAAATACTACATAGTGGAATGGAAAAACAGAGATGTGAAAGGTTCATGTTCATAGCTGAGAAATGTAATAATCTGAAATGAAACACAACTAGTCACAGTGGACTGTCTTTGTGTATGACTGAAGAATCCTTAAATATGTTCATCTTAAATGTGTGGAAGGGGAAGAAAATAAAATAATAAATAATTATTAAAAATTGAATAAGTAAGGTAAAAAAACTAACAGAATTAGAAATCTATTCTGAAAGCTGGGAAAGGAATAAAAACAATAAAAAGAAAAAAAAAAAAAGGCTATAAATTACTGCTAATAGGCTTTGGGATAAATCTTGCCTGAAAATTGTAGGTGCAAACTCAAGTTCACCAAGAAAAGAAAAAGAAACTTTAACTTCATAATAGAGTATTTTTGTTTTAGCATTCAGGAGAATGTGAGGCTTACTGGCTACATTGTCTGTTCAAGAACTTAGAAGCTCTTTCAGCTTCTCTTGAGCTCTGCTTCAGTTTGTGCATATTGGCTTCACTGTTGTTTCCTCCATGTCAGAAATGAGCAATTTAAGGTTGCTTAATAACCACCATCAAAATTATTAGCAACAATTGGTTTAATATCACTGGATTTCTCAAATTAGTACCCTTTAATATACAGAAATGAACTGTAAGAAGGTTTGATGGCAAGGCTCTCTCTATTACTTGCTACATGGATGAAACCTGAAAAGAAAAATCAAATTAGAATGTATTTAAAAGTATTTACAGTGAGACTGAAGATTCTAAAGGATAAGGGACCTGAGGGATAAACTTTCCATAGTCTCATAAGGTTTAGAAGGGACTTCCTTGCTTTTTGGACTTCTCATGGAGCCTAAGTGTGTCTAGGTCCAATCTAGACCTGTCTAAATGGATCAGCTACATGGATTTCATTACCGTTGATTTATTATGCTGTCAGCAAGTGTTGTTACTGAGGGTCTCTTTACCTTGGAAGGATGGATCTCAGTCTCAGGTAAGGAATCTCAAACCTTGACAGGCATACCAGCTCCAGGTGAGAGCATCTGGCATGCTGTCCAGTTGCAATTTGGAGAGAACTCAAATTGGACTCATCCAAAGATCTGACAGTACTAGAAAGGTACATCTGCCACAAGGAGCAAACCTGGGAGGAATCCCTGCTCAACAGGAGACCACTGCCATGGAGCCACATCATCTAACCAGGAGATCCCAAAAAAAGCTCACTTAACCTGTTATATGTATGGCGTAAAAGGGTTGCCATGTCAAGTTGCATACAATGGGACATGTATGCATGAGATTCCTTGTGCTGACAACTTTCTTTGTTTCTTGACAAACAACTCTTGAAAAAAACGCCCACCATTCATGTGTTAATTGTATGATCTATGATTAGATACAATTATATTAGATGTACTATGTATATGTAATTGCATGTGTCCTAGCTCATCTGCATAGATGCTCAGTGGGTTGCGCTTCTCTACTGTGGGTTTCCTGGAGGAGTTCTGGGTCCATCTTTGACTCAGGCCTTTTCCTCCTTTGGAGACTGTACCAACTCCTGCTGGTTTGATTACTGGGGTAGAGTGTACCCATCAAAGCCTTTAAAGTCTGCAGTAATTTAAAGCCCAATGCCAGCTCTGCAGGTGATCATTAAGTATTAATTGTGTCTTTAGTAGCACATGGTGGGGGCTTAAAAAACACAGCAACCATATAGGGGTTTTGAAAATCATATATCAAAGGGCAATAGAGTTTGTCCTTCAGAACTCACAAAATTTGCAAATTCAAATCCCCCCATTTACAAACCTATCAATACCATAGCATTTTCTTGTAATTTTGAATTAAATTTGTAAGAGAGCTTCCATTTGGACTTAAAAGTGATTTTTTTTCTTTTTTTTTTTTTTTTTTTTTTTTTTTTTTTTTTTTTTGTTTTTTTTTTTTTTTTTTTTTTTTTTTTTTTTTGCTTGGTTTGGTTTGGTTTTTTTGTGGTTTTTTTATGTATGTATGTTCACCCAGAAGACTAAAGTAAAAATTACAACTCTTCTCAAATACCTATGAACTCAGTCATTATCCAGCGGGTGGATGAAATACAGAGAAATGTGCCTAAGCAACGCCAGAGTCTGGAATAGAGCTGTGTTCTTCCAACTCTAATTCTCTCCAAGATTTAACAATGGAACTGCACTACATTATGAATCATAGTCCATGAGACAAAGAAGGTCCAGTGAGTACTCTCATCTGAGCTATCCCTACAAGCTTTGTATTTTCACTTGCTTTAGCAACATCCAACAGAAAATGTCCTGTTCACATTTCTTCCACAATCAAGCCAAAGTTGGCTGACTTTGCAATTCTGAGTTCGCAGCTACAAAAAAATCAGAACACCTGTGTTGATTTGAAGAGACCTTGCAATAGGCTTTTTTTCAAGCATCCACATCATCAAGGGCAAGTCCTGCCTGACCAGCCCTGAGGCCTTCTATAGTGGAGTGACTACATCTGAGGATAAGGGAAAAGCTGCAAATAACATTTATCTGGACTTCTGTACAACCTCTGACATGGTCCCCTCAACATCCCTCTCTCTAAACTGAAGAGAGATAGATTTGATGGGTAGATTATTAGATTGATAAGGAATTTGTTGAACAGTCACATCCAGGTCAATAGCTCAGAGCCCTGAAGGACTTCAGTCACAAGTGGTGTCCCTCAGGGGTCCATATAGTGATGAGTATTATTTAATGTCCTCATTAATGACATAGATTTAAGGGTCACACTCACCAGTTTTGCGGATGACACCAAGTTGAGTGGCCCTATTTACACACCTGATGGATGGAATGTCATCCAAAGGGACCTGGACAAGCTTCAGAAGTGGGCACAGGGGACCTGATTAATAAGATTAATAAGACAGTGTAACATCCTGCACCTGGGCTGGAGCAACCACAAGTATCAACACAGCCTGGGGGATGAACAGATCAAGAGCAGCCCAGCTGAGAAGAATTTAGGGGTACTGGGGGATGAGAGGCTGAACATGACCCACCAATTTTTTCCTGCAGCCAAGAAAGCCAAATGTTTCTTGGGCTGAATCTAAACAATGTGGGCATGGTGAGGGAGGGAATTCTGCCCCTTTACACCCTGCTGTAGTGCTGCTACTAGCTCTGAGGTCTCCAGCACAAAAATGGCATTGACCTGTTGAAGTGAGTACAGAGGAAGACCAACTAGAAAATTAGAGAGATAGCATACCTCTCCCAAGAGGAAAACCTGGAAGAATTTGGATGGTTCATCCTAGGGAAGATAAGGCTTTGAGGTGACTTAATTGCATCCTTCCAGTACCTGAAGAGAGCCTTCAAGGAAGTTGGACAGAAGCTATTTAGAAGAATATTTAGTGACAGGACAGGGGGGAATGGCTACAAACTGAAAGAAATTAGGACAAGAATGGATATTGGGAAGAAATTCTTAATTGTGAGGGTGGCAAAGCACTGGAACAGGTTGTCCAGAAGAACTGCTCAAGACCAGGTTGGATGGGGATCTGAGCAACATAGTCTAGTGGAAGGTGCTTCTGCCCATGGCAAGGGGATTGGAATAAGATGATCTTTAAGGTATTTTCCTACACAAGCAATTCTCTGATTCCATGATCATAAGAGGTACCTCTGCTTCATAAGGGCTTACAGCCCTGACTGTGAATAGGGGGGAAAAAACAAATGTTATTTATGTTTTGGAGATAGGGAATATACAAGAAAATATCCATTCTGACAGGCTTCTTTGCCTTCTAAAATCAGCCTAGGGAAGCCAAATCTCCTGATTTCATCCAAGAGGCTTTGTGGCTGCACACTTTTTTGGCCATATGCAACTGATAATACTTTCCTGAGTTGCAAATTCCAGAGGAGATGACATTACTGGTCCTTGCATTACAGGCAGCCTGAACTCAGCCTTATTTTAGCCTGCACACAAATCTGTTCTGACTTTGCAACAGGTGGTGCCATAGAAATTTTAAGAGCAGGCCATTTGGGCCTAAAGCTGTGATTTGTCCACAACTGTGGATGGAAAAGATGAACAGGCTAGGATGTTCTGGTATGTAGAAACTGGCAAGTGCCAAGACTTTTCCCTCCAGAAGTCATATTAGCTATGACCTTGGGTGGGGGGGAAGGGAGGGGCGGGGAAGGGGAAGGGACTTCGTGCTCCTTAGCCAAGGATGCTGATTGTCTCAAAAGGAATATGTCTTCTATGTTTAGGATACAATAATGTCAAGGTGTCTACTTGACAGCTGTTTGCAGGATGTTCAAATGTTTTTCACCCTGTTCCCTCCCTATTCTCCCTCTGAATCCTGCATAGTGCACAAGTGAAAACATATAACAAAGCAGAAATCTAGCCAGGACCTTTCCCCAGCAAGCACTATAACTCTATTGTAAGAGATCTGACAATGTAAATTTAATTGCTGTATGGGTTTGAACTTGACTGACAGTGGATATATACACAGTCAAGAGCAGATGAACTCTCCAAGACATGTGGAAAGTGTGCAGCAAAACAAAGCCATTCTAGTAAAGATTTTTTTTTTCTTTTCAACATAAATCCTATGCTGTGACTTAACTTTCTGGCTTTCTACAGCAGCACCATCTTGGCTTTCTTCTTTTATGTCATTATTCACAACAGAATTTTATTAAAAATGCCTAGGAACCAAGGCTACCTCTAAATTTGTCAGAAGTAAATAGCTTTGTAGATTCGGGCCTCTATTCTCAAAGCCCATTGTCTCCATTGTGCTTTCTTTCCACACACGATGTATTTCTGTGACAAATGGTTATGGCTGTGTTTTATTTGAACATTGACTGAGGAGTACAAGCAGGGCAGGGGGGAACAGAAGGGTATAGGGAGCAAATATTCAATTTAAAAAACTTGTGCTATGAAATACATAATAATTTCAAGTGAAAAGGACATCTTCATTTTCTAAATGGGTCTTTTAAAATGACGGGCAATAATGGGAGAATAAGTCCATTATTCATTTATAAGGGAATTAGCATAACAAAGCTGCTTAATGTGAGAGTTCAGAAAGCTCTGATTAATAAATTAATCCTTATATTTTACAATAGGTCTCATTTTTTTGAATAATTTCTATAAGGAAGTGTTTTAATAATCTCAATGTTTTTCTTCAGAAAATTTAACTCTTGGTAAGCTACCCAGAGCAGAGACCAAGATGAACTTCAAGTGCAGATGGTGCGAATAATTATAGCTCTCAATAACTGATATCATCGCTCAGTGAAAAGCTGGAGGCAGGACCAAAGAGAGCTCCACTGGTGCTTTTGTGGCACATAGGGGTCCATCACACTGATGCTAATAGCTGAGCAGCACAATTTAAATTGATCTGCATGGTAATTAATCTGAAGGAAGAAAAAATTTTGAGTCTTCAGTTTTCAGAAGAGTAGCCTGAATAGAGAACATTTTTTTTTTTAATATGTCTTTAAATCCCTTTCATAATTTTTCTTTCTGTAAGTTACTTTTTACCGTGGACACAGTCTCTTAAACTTTCCTGC
Source organism: Regulus satrapa (assembly GCA_013396955.1). Taxonomy (NCBI): domain Eukaryota; kingdom Metazoa; phylum Chordata; class Aves; order Passeriformes; family Regulidae; genus Regulus; species Regulus satrapa. The sequence goes on from VWZN01021498.1 coordinate 71,104, forward strand.
TCTTCACTACATAGACTTTACAGTACAATTAAAAGCCTTTGCTTTTCTGAAAAATTCTGTTTCAGATGAAACACTTTCCATATCAACTCATTGCTCTGCTGTCTTGCAAAGACAAGTAAGGCATCATTCTCAATCTCCTTTTCTTAGTGAAGAGCCTTTTACTCTGTCTTCTTTTTAAGCTTCAGTGAGTCTGGCCTTTTTATCTGAATAACCCATAAAACGGTTTTATTCAGGTTTATTTTATTAGTGGCATTGTTCCTATGTAGTTGTAAGCAATACCATTTGATGTATGGCATCATTCCTTGTCTATTTCTGTATTAGCAATTTTAGATAGTAGCCTTTATCTTTTTACAAAAAGACACTAATGAAACCAGCACTTTTTGATTCCATTCCTCTTTCCCCCATAATTGACCTCTAATGCTGTTATTTCCCTCCATGCAGGTCTAACAGGAGTGGACAAATCCTTCTGATTACTTTTGGAGGGCCAGAAAAGATGCCTACAATAGGAATCTTGAGAGAAAATGCTTGCCACAATGAAGAGGAGAAAGGTGTATTCTGTTCAGACACACCATGCACCCCAGAATGCTTGATGCGACATGCTCCAGTCTGCTTTTGAAAGCTTTGGAAAGAGGATTAATGATGTGCTAACATAACAAGGAAGGCAGAAAGGATAAAATAATGATGATGTTGGTAGTTTCACCTTGAACAATGTGAATGCAACTTTTACTGTGTTTATCAGAGTACTCATAGTGTAGTTAGACTGGGGAATGAAAAGAAAAAAAAAAAAAAAATGTCTGAGAGGCTCTTGCTGACATCCTAAGTTTAGGAGTTCAGTCACTGTATAATGACAGAAAGTTTCAGCCATTGGGTTTGTGTTCTTCCTTTGGATAATGAAAATGGAGTTTTCTTCTCTGGTCTGAGGCCTACACATCAACAGCAAAACAACTGCAACTTTCTTTGGGCTGTCAGAGCAATGAAGTCTCATTTCTGATGCTACCAACCTCTTTTCCTTCACCTGTGGACTCTTCTGGTATGTTCAATTGTCTGTTCTCATCACACCTTTACTCTGTAAATCTAAAAGACAAGGCACTGCCTCGTTAAATGGAATAGGACAGCAGGGGGAAAAATCACTATACACAAAAATAACAGTTGAATCTAGACTGCACAGCAGTTCTTCACAAATAACTCTCACTTCAAATGCAAGCCAGAAGCAGAAGATCTTTGAAAGGAAAGCATTTGACAGACTACATTCTCTAATAAGTCTTCATATTTCAAAACAGTGGGGAAGGCACTGTTAAAAAACTGTTCATAATTAATGTTTTATTACAAATAATGATGAAAACAGGAAAACAGAAATTCCATTACTCATTTGCACAAGAATTCCTCCATAAATAAGGCTACAGTTTTTTTGTGATTCCTACCACTCCTGCTTTGGTTAAATTTATGACTTATAGCTCTATTGTTTTCATTGAATTACATTTTCCTGTTGTCTAGAGTGCCTTAGAAAGAGCTGTGAAAACTTGGTGAAATCTAATTGGCAAAGCAAGACTGTCCTTACAGAAAAATTAACAGGGTTTGCCAAGCTCATGAGCCCAAGGGTTGTATCATTTAAATCTTTCTCTTATGCTCAGTGAAAAAAAGAAAAGCCCTTAGAAATTACTTCTTTGGCATTCAGCACTAGACTCCATTTAATTGTTCTTCCCATTGGCACTGCTGCTTCTCACACGAAATAAAAAATCCACTTTTGCAAGTTCCTTTAAGGTCCTATTCATATTCTTTCTCACTCCATTTCTACTGTCCTAGTTCTTCTCTTCAACTGTTCTCACCATACTATATTCATAGAAGAAACCTTTCTTTTTCAGCTAAGCCTTAGACACAAACCAGAGATTTGGGGACAGTAGTTGACTTATTATCTTGGAAGGTCTGTTGAATCTTTTCCAACCTTAATGATTCTCTTATTCTCAAACTTGCAAGGATGACAATTTTCACTCTGTATAAATGTTTGCTCTATGCAAATTTGAGTATTTAAGTTTCTGGATGATTCTGCATTTTTAAGACTTCACTGTGGACCTACAGGCAAAAGTAACAGAAAACCATGAGATTTAAGAATATAAGTTTGCTGAAGTTGAATAGCCAACTGTTATTTGTGGATTTTCAGGAAAAATGATAGTTATAGTTTTTATTTACTATTCAAAATTCTAGCATAGCAGTATTTCTGTCTCAGCAATTATTTAAGATCTACCTGTAGTCTTTAATTACTCTCTTTCCGTCATTTGTTCTTAAGGCCCAGAAGACCTGTTCTCCTCTGTTGACTAAGTATTTAATGTGAAGTGATTCCTCAAAGACTAGTCAGGGTTCACATTTATAAAATAAAAAGTAGAGGCTGATAGAATGGCATTGATTCTCTGTCCTATCCAAAGGTAGCTGCCAAATTAAAAACAATAAAGTATAAGTTGAGACATACTGTTTCATTTCTGTTTATCAAGGGAAAGTAATACACGAGCCACAGGCAGATCCATCAATCTCATCTGGCCAGAGATGAAACTCCATGTATAATAGCACATCATCTAGTTTTTGTTTCCCTTTCTTTGTTTTGTGGCTTTTCCATAAAATTCATCATTACAATAAAATGAGAAAATGAAAAATGAAGTTTGAGTGATGTTCAAAGTTATATACATTGAAAAAAACACAAAATATCACTCTAACAGTCACAACGCCACGCCCCCCCCCCAAAAAAAAAAAAAAAAAAAAAAA
>VWZN01021498.1:73868-95808 GCA_013396955.1 Regulus satrapa
AAAAAAAAAAGACATATTTTGCAAACTACAGAGAAAAAATATTTTTTCTTTTGCAAATATGACAATCTAATAACAAATTCCTTCTGGAGTCCTGCTTTCTCTTGAATATCATGTTTATAGTCAGAGATATTTCTAAGCACACAGACAATAGAGAAGTGGGGGCACAAATGTAACCAAGAGCAACATTTTTAATTCCTAATTTCCAGATTATCCAGAGTCTCAAAGGTGTCTCAGAGCAGCTTCCTCTGCAGGTCCTTCTTATGTCATGAAAAATCATTGTCTCACTCATTGTGAGGCCAGGAAGTAGAGGAAAGCACAAGTCCAATGGCCATAATGTTCTATCCTTGGCTTCAGGCTCCAGTTCTCCAGCTTAGCACCGGATCAGGAGCTTAAAGTAGACCAATCATTCTATAATCAAGTCATGTCTGTATCCTTCTGATGACTTAGGGCATCAGACATGAGATTTGTGTGGGATTTTATTGGAAAATTCAAGTCTGCACTTGCTCAATCCAGTTGGTCTATAGGGTGGATGAATGGTAGATATGTGACTTTTTCTTTCTTGAGATGTGAGCATGCCTGTGGGAGGAGAGAAGGGTGGTCAGTCAGCCAGGTAAGATATCAGTCTGCCAGTCTTCCAGGAATAAAGGAGAAATGCCAGATATGGACACCTCAACAACAGGAAAGAAATCTTTCATCTTTATGTTTTAAAGCTTTAGAAAAGCTGATGTACTGTATGCTGATGCAGATACTACCTAGGGACTAGGGAAAAGGGTATTGTCCTGGTTTTCTGTCAGCATTACAACTTGGCCTGTGGTTTTAAAACCTATAGACAACAGATATCATTTCAGAGCTAACTTCCAAGTTAAACTTCTGAACATGCCCAGCTTCTGTCAGGGATTAAACTAACACAAGTCTCTAGCCTGTGAGGACAAGCAGTTGTGGTGTTTCTATTTTTTTCATGATCAAGAAGAGTTTAGCCTTATAATGGTATTTAATGTGTTACCCTTGATCAACCATGTGCTTAACAGAATCACCACACTCTAGATTCCAGATCAAGTAGCACCCAACATATTTACATTGCTTGTCTCATGACTGGTAGTCTACCCTCGTCAAATGCAGGACATGATCAAGCCAATAAAAAACATTACCAAAAAAAAGAAGACAGTGAGAAACCCTCTGTAAAAGCAATACATTAAAATGTAATTCCCAAGGCAGTCCTTAACAAATAAGCACCACAGGTTCATGACCAGTAAATGAAGAAAAACAAGAAAAAAATCAAATCCAGTTTTATAAAGACCTAATTAGGATGGTCAGCAGGGTTGTTTGGCTTACCACTGGGATTTTTGAGTGCTTTCTGCATTTATAAAAAGGCCCATAATGAATATGAAATAGTGAAGAAGAAATAGTTTTTTAGGAGAATGATTAATAGTTTTTAATACTGAGGACTCCTTAAGCTGCTTAATACTAGAACCTCCAGAGAAGGTTTACTCTATATTTGGTATCTCTGTATATCCTTGATAGAGGACTTGCTCCTGACTATGTTGAAAAAATGGGTATTGATGAAGGTGGGATTATTCCTTTTTTTCTGTTCCATTCCTCTGTATTAATGGACCCTACTTATATTCATATTCTTAGTGAATCCTTTTGTAATTTCACATCCAGTGAATTCTTAGCATGGAATAGTCCTTCCAGCAAAAAAACTAATTACTTTTCCTTGTAGTGGGAAGATAAACAATTTCATAGGAATGGTGGCAGGTTATGCTAGATGATGGAAAGGGTTAGGCATTGGTTACAATAAATCTCAGCATGTTTTATAGTTATACCTTGCTTATATATGCATATGTTGCATAGAAGTTTAAAAGCTTCTGAAGAGTTTAAAATAAAGAATGTAAGGGCTGAGTTTAGAAATCTATTGTCTTTATGACCTTTATGGTATTATTGCCTCAGAACGTGTGAAAGGTACAAAATGTACATGAGCTGGGCAGAACTACAAAACTCTCAAAAGTTACATCCACGCCCTAAGGCATGTAGCTCCAACGCCACTCGACACAGAGTAAGTGTAAAAACAGCCAGTTTACAGGAGACCTTATTACTTACACATAAAGATTTTGAGAGCTACTGTGTGCAAATAACAACCCTATGATTAAGTTACTTGAAAATGCATTTTAATAAAAGTTTTAGACATTAAAATGTGGAGGAATTGCTCTACCAGGGATTCTTAATTTAAATTGCAGGAGGCTTAAAATGGTGGCTTTCCATTTCTCTTTCCATTTGTTTCAGGAAAATCAGCTGTATACCTTTATGTCAGTGTTGGTAGTGCTAACTTCAAGCTCTCAAAATTCATGAGTCAACCCAAAATAAGTTTTGTTCATCTAAAATCATTAGGTTAAATAAAGGTGAGTGGCTCATCCATTCTTTTCCATCTCTCCCTCTGTAAACTGCCTGGCTCTTTTGTTTTCAGGAACCCTTTTCTTAACTCTGGAAACCAGGAAGTTGTGAATATTGCAAATGGAAACTAGGAAGTCTCTTGGCACCCCATTAAGCTTCAAGCACAGGAATCAAGTAAAAACAATACATACTGCTGCCTTCATGATTAAAACAGTCTCTATCTCAATTTTGATATGAGTCTGAAAATCGCATTACTCTGAGTGTTCGGTTTGGTATCATGAATACAGGAGTTTGGCCCAAGACTCCTTTCCATCATAAAAAAAGAGAAAAAAAAAATTAAAAAAAAAGAACGTGTCAGGATAGTACCTGAATTTTAGAAACTCCTTCTGAAGTCAAAGAAGAATATGTTTCATTTAGACTGTCTGTAGTTACTCTCACTCATTTTTTCAGTTTTGATGTAGAAATAGGGAATTTTGGTGGCTTTTGTGAACATTACATATTTACTTTTCTCTTATTCACATTTTCATAAGCATATTCAAGAAGAGTTAGTTAATTTAGTTCAGCCTAGACATCATAGAAGTTGTGACTACAATAGCTAGACAGATGATCCAAGACATAAAAGCCCAAAGAGCACCTCTGTTAGCTAGAAATAAAGATTTCTAAAGGTCTGAAATGAGATATATTTGAGATAAATATATTTTAATAAGTGCATCCTCTCATTATTAGTTAAATAAATGGTTTATCTTTTATTCTGATTTTTTTTAAATGAAATTTCAAAGGGACATTCTGGGGTTTCTATTCTTGTTGGTTTTTACTATTTATCTGTGAGCAGTACTATGTTACTTCATAAAATGGACCTTGTTAGAAGTTTTCATTCATCATAGATTTGCTGTTGAATGGGGCACTCATTTAGTTCCAGCAGACACAGATAAGACTAAGATATTCCATGCCCTGGATTTTGTTAAGAAAATTTACTCCAGGAAAAGGAGTAGAAAAGCTCCCAGCAGAAGACCAGAACAAGTTTAGATACACAGTGGGTATCCCCTGTGGGGCACTCTGAGGGTGCTGAGAGGTCTGGTTACTGACATCATGAGGGTGCTCTCAATTATTTTTGAAAGATTGTTGAGATTATTTGTCCCAATGGTCAAAGAAAAGCACATGTTCTCCTCATATCCATAAAAAGGCCCAAAATGTAATAAAAGGAAATCCTGCCCAGTCAACATCACCTCAGGCCCTGGAGAAAACCTCTAAGAAGTCCTCTTGGAAGCCACTTCTGGATTCATGAAGTAGAGTGGTTGGTAATATCTAGCAATAACTGAAACACATGAACCACACCTGACCAACCTGATGACTGTCTTGTATGATCCAATTACTAGATCTATGAATTACTGTAAGGCAGCAGATATTAGCTACTTTGGTTTTAGCACAGCACTAGACACACTACCTAAATCAGGACATTATGGTTTTAGATGAGTAAACTACCAGACAGATGGATTGCCAATCTCTACAGAGAGCAGTTTGTGGTTGGGACTGTATCTGTAGTCTGATTACTGGCGGAGCACAGAGGGGTCTGTATTGGGACTGCTCCTGTTCATTATTTTTATCATGATCTGGAGGAGGAGACCGAGTGCACCCTTACCAAGTTTGCAGCTTACACCAGACTGAAGAGTGCAGTCAATGTACTCAAGGGTAGAATTGTCTTCCAGAGGGACCTAGACAGTCTGGAGGAATAGGGCAGTAAGGAACTTGTGAAGGGTAAATCCAAGGTTCTGTTAATTTTGGACAGATTAACCCACTGTAACAATATGGGCTTGGGACTGGCCAGCTGGGGAGTGAGTCTGATGAACAGGGTCTGTGGGTGCTGGGCTAAAGAGGAGCCAGAAGTGTGCCCTGACAGCAAGGGCATTTCAACATCCCAACATCATGGACTGTGCTCATCACGGGATATCAAGGGTATTGCTGAAAGTGGTTATTTACTTGATTTAATGTTTTCTTAATATCTAACTTATTGTTAGACCATAGAGAACACTGTATCCAGAATTGAGTACAAGAAAGTTATTGATAAAGTGAAGTAACAGAACAGGTTACAGTCTGGTTAGGCTGTGAAATCTCCCCCTTTAGAGATTTATGAGGACTGGATTGGAGCAAATGCTAAGCAGCCTAGTGTGGCTTTCCAGCTGATCCTGTTTTGAGTGGAAGATTGGAGTCTCTGACTCTTTGGTGTTTCTTCCAACCACAATGATTTTATGATTGCTATTATGTTTACTTTCTAACCAACAATAAGCAAAATATCCTAGGTCAATGGCATTGTTAGTTTGGACAGAGAAAATGTGGAAAAAATGAAGACTGAATATATAAAAAAATAATTAAAATCTAGTGAACTGTCTAAATCTTGATCCCTCAAAATTCAAATGTTTCATGTAAAAAAAAACAAAAAACAAAAAACAAACAAACAAAAAACCACACACACAAAAAAAACCCAAAAACAAGCCAACAAAAAACCCTAGTTTTTTGATTTTCAGATAAAAAAGTGTGTTTGTATCAACCATTCAAATATAAATATTTTGTCCAAAATTAGACTAAAACCTTTATGTGTCTCAAACCAAGTAAGTTTTACCAGCTTTATGAAATTAAAAGTACTTTTATTTGCTAGTGAGAAAAAAAAAATTATTTACATATATTTCCTGAAGAAACTTTTTTTGGGGCTATAATTTGATTTATGTCTTCATTGTTCCAAGAGACTGTAATGGGGTTTATATTCTATATTGTAGGGAAGTGATATGGTACTGAAAATTGTGTAAATTAGAAGGGGGAGCCAAAGTGTCACCAAAATACCTTCTTCCTTCCTCCTCCTCTGTAACTGTGATAGGTTTGTGTGGGTGGGTGGGTGCATATTTAAACAAACAAAAGTGTTTTCTTATTTCTTCCTCTGTCTTTTGTTAGCATGTTAACTGAGGTATGAAATACCTTCACTTTGAAAAATCAAATGCTTTGAGCTCAAAGTGTAACTCCAGTTTCTAGGTCCAGTAATATAAATCAGGATTTTCCAGGCTGATGTTTCTACAAGACAGGATGAATCCCGTCTCTTGGTGTTAAACAAAAAAAAATAACCCTAAGTGTAAGTCAATCTCAAGAAGGAAGTCTCAAGAAAAAAAATTGTCTGAGCAGTTAATACACAAGCTAGGATTTGAGACTCTGATGAATGGGAGGAGAAGCAGGACAGAAATTCAAAATTCTTTTTTTTTTTTCTGGAAAAAAAAGTGTAGCAGAAATTGAAGTGAGATAAGGTGGACGAAGGAATGAAGCTTAACACCTCATTGATCTAAATGTCTAGAAAATTTCAATCACAATTATATTCAAGTTGTGTGCCTCTCTCCCAAAGCAGCTATTTTTTTTCCAGGAAAGCAAGCACAAAGAAATCATCAATGGAACAATTTTATACTCTCATACAGGAAGTCCATAGCGAGGGCTTTGCAAAAATTGCCCTGAAAAATATAAGTCAAGAGAGGAGAATGATGATCATTTAAGAGTAATACTTTTGATGTACCATCTGGAAAAGAAAATTTTGAAAACAGGAGGAAAAGGACCATGAAAACTCTTCTTGCCACAATAGTTTAAATACAAACTCAATACTTTCAGAATGTATATTGACTTTTAACTACCATGAGGTTGATTCCTACTCCCAGAAATATTTCCTTTACTCCTAAGACACCTTACCTGAATCAAGGACAAAATACTTTTTTCACAAATGAAAACTAAAAGAACAACCTCTATAGCAACCTCAGCAAGAAACTTAAATGCACATTCAAAGAACAAGTTAAAACCCTAATTGTGAAATTCATGAAGTGGCAACTTTGAGACACAGATCAATCAAAGGCAGGATTGATACAAGGGTCGGTATAGATTCCTCCATCTTCATTCACTGGACAGTATGTATATATTGCATTTTGTTGCAATTGTTTTTAAGCCCAGGACCCTTATGATTCATTGGCAGAAGCTACACTGTGTCAGCTGAAATGGAGTCTTTCTCTGCAGGTAGAATCTGCATCATGTTTCTCTTAGCAGAAATCTCTCCTTGCATACCTGGCAGGTTATTCTGAAACTTTTTTTTTTCTTTTTTTTTTAAGAAAAATTCATGGCATTTACTAAGACTTAAGACAGCCACATTCTATTTTGGGGAATATACAAAAGGACTATTAGAATACTAGTCTGTTAGTTTGTGTTGGCAACATCTCAAAATACCTTTGTGTAGGTCAATCCTTCACTGATTTCTTCTGACTTGTCTGGAAGGCCGACCGTGTTTCCTGTCACTGGTAGCATTGCTGAATGAAGAAGGATGAAAAGTTCAGACCAGCTTTCTAAAACTGCATGCAGCAAACACACCCAGGTTATATGTTTAACGCAGTAACTCAGAATAGCAAGCAGGCAGGTGAGAGGCTAAACAAGATTAAGAGATGGCAGCATCAGCTAACCTATTGCAGTGTTGGTGGGAGGTGGAGATGCAGTGGAATCTGAGCTGTCACAACCAAACACTTCTCCAGTGCTGTTTGCTAGGTATGCAGACATTTCAGATTACAAGGTGGACAGAGGTGTTCTTTATCATCAGGGTCCTCTTTTAGAGGTAGATGATTTGTGAAGAAATGGCTGCTGAATAAAAGGAGCAAGAACAAACATGCAAATAAGTACTCCTCATATTTTTCCTCTCTGATTTCTTCTGTTGTGTTACTTGGGAATCATCACCAATTTCTGTATTTTCACGTGGCAAAATCGGAAGCACTGTCAGCTTGGCTTGATGTTAATGAACCACTTACTGTGAGCATCACAGGTAGCTGTAAGGAGCATATATTTTTACTCATGATTCAAATCTAACCTAGCTTTCATAATGCAATAGTGATAATATTCTATGAAATTTTAATAAGTTATAATGAGTAAGTAAAATTTATGAAGCGTGAATATGGGATTGTTTTTTCTACCATTCTACAGCAAATAAATGGCTATTCATTTTGAAGTGTCAGAGATAACTAACAGGAGGTACTTATTCAAGCATCTTCTCATTTTGCACACGTGTAGAGCAGTGATTGGTATTTAGCATTTATGAGTCTAGGGATCTCTTACTGTGTTAATGTAGTTGTAGTTCTCATAAATCTGTATCTTTAATACTTAGAACATTTGTATGTTTTGGTGAACACAGTGGTAGTGTAATGTGGAAGGCACAACAGTCCCATTACTTTCCCTTGAATAAGTGCTGTGATTCTTGTGTGGCCTTCAGCAAACCATCCCTCTTCCTCTGTGGCTGGCAATCTGTTTTTACAGTGGTTCCTGGAAGAGTGGTGCCACATATTTTCTGTGTATTTCTCATTGTTCTGAGAATATCCTCAGAAGTCTTACCCATACTTTTAGAGCAGCTGGTTAAAAACTACACTTCCCTTTTCTCAGATCATGTCACTCTTTTATATTAGACACAACATGTGATAGGAGAGAATAATTGGCAAATAGGATAAACCACCATCCAAAGCTTAGAGTTTGTGACATCTAATTTTACTTTGGGTCCAGGCATTATCTTGGTAATTTACACATAGATATCTGTTTGCACTTCTCAAGGACTCTCAAAAGCAATGATGGTTCTGGCTGCTTCTTGGCTGTCCTGTAAAGACACACATAAAGAAGCTTTTTTTCCCACTGAAAATATGTGAGGGTTGCTCCCTTTCTGTTCTGAGAGTGGCGCATGTCACTGAAAGAGGAACGAGAGAAGATGAGAATCCAAGCTTGCTTTTTATTTGTTGTAAAGTGAATTCCATGAATGTTGTCCTTGCAACACTCCCAAGAGTGTTCCTAAGGGTTCAGACTCCTCTTTAAAGGTGGATAATGCTGCCAAGGAACTTTGACATTGCTGATAAATGATTCTACATAAGGGTGAATCATTGATTTATTGTCTGAGTTGTGAGATTGAAATTTGTAAGAATGGAGTATCTATGAACTTTTATAGACTGTTATTTGTAGCCTTAATTTTCTGCTGACCATTTCTTCTAAAACAGAACAGCTGATAATAAGGAGGGAAAAGGAACAGATAATGTAACTTGGAAATTTTTAAGTATTGAGGAGCTGGAAACTGGTGAGACATCATCAGTCACTTGTCCTTCAAGTGAGCAATGGAGGTGTTTGTCACATAAAATAAAAGCTCTTTGGGAGAGTTCCAGAAGGGAGATGAGTGGGTCAATTTACTGCTTGGCTCCTGTCTGTCTCTGCTATGTTTCTTCATTCTCCACTGCTCCTAATGACACTATCCAGACTCAGAGAGAAAAAAGAGTCTCTCTTTCTTGTCTAAAATTGCATATCTAATTTAATGTTAGCCCATTAGATTTGAATTCAGCCTTGGTGATAGCCATTTTATAATCCTCTAATCAAAAATGAGAAAAATCCCACAATAAGCACACAGTTATTTCCATTGAGCCAGAAAGTGATATTGCCATCATTTATCTTTGTGGTTATGTCTCATTAAGAAAGTTTTATATTTTTACACTTTTCTTTCTCTTTACTTTTTATTCTGTATTGGTTCATGAAGAGAGGTAAAGGTGCACTTAAAAAAAAAATAAATAGTTTGTCGGCAAATTGAATCTCATCTAATTAATACAAATTATTCCCCCCAAAAATAATATTTAATTTAAAGTATTAAAGATAATCAAAATATATTGCAAGTGGTTCTGAAACTGGACTACTTACCATCAGCACTGCAATCCATACATTGTATTTTACATGACTCAAATTAGTGTTTGCAAGATATTCTTTGGGACTTATTAAAAAATATTAACTTAAATCTTTAAGACATTTACAATATTTTGGAAAATAAATATATTGTTGTCTTCAAACTCCCACTAGCAACTAAGCACCATGGAGCCACTTGCTTACCATCCTCCTCTGGGAAGGAGAATCAACCCATGATCTGAGATAAAAGTATTTAATAGTTGAAACAAAGTAAAAAATAACAATTATACTAATAATAGTAATTTAAATAATAGTAATAATAATTGTAAAGACAAGGAGGAAGAGACAGTAATTAAGCTCAAGAAAATAAAATTGATGCACAATAAATTGACCACCTGCTGCATTGACCACCGGCTGATCAATGCCCAGTCTGCCCCCCAGCAGAAATTGGCATCTCTCAACCAAGCTGCCCCAGTTTGTACACTGGCCACAACATTATATGGTATAGAGTATCTTTTTGGCTCGTTCAGGTCATCTGTCCTGGCTATGGTCCCTCACAGATTCTTGTCCAGCTCCTCCCTAGTAGAACCCAGGAAACTGAAAAGTCCTGGACTTATGGTGAGCAAACATAAGATATAACCATTATGATGAAAAAACATCAGTCTGATATAATTTTTATTCTCATGCTGAATCCAAAGTACAGCACTGTAGCAGCTATGAAGAAGGAAATTAGCTCTATACCACAGGAAACCAGAATATACACTAAGAAATTTTACCACAAGTGATTTACAAACAGAAATATGTATGACATCCATCAAATCAGCTATTATCACTCATACACTCCTAACAGCAGTCGTGGTAATATGATAATATGTTTTCAAGTGTGTTCATGTTTTGGAAGCGGATTCTTCTGCCTTTAACTTTTTCTTCAATACAGTTGTCTTTAGTAATGAGATTATTGGAAAGAGCCAAAAGCATTCCAGTGCTTCTAAGAGGAATATAAGGAAAAGGCTTTTGGAGAATGCATTTCCCAAGAGTAGAACATAAAAAGCATAGGCAAGGGAGGGATCCTGAACTGACTTCCATAATTACATAACTAAGTGAATGTACCTTACTCTAAAACAAATGAAAATATAGAATGGAGCATCAGTAATGCCTGTCTTCACAAATTCCTCTCCTGACCACTAACATACATGTGCACATTCTGAGTCCACAAAAACTTTTCCCAAAGGTGTTTTTTGGTGTGGTCCCACAGACATGGTTTACAATATCAGGACATGCATGCCTGTCCTGCATGTCTTGTAGACATATCTGTCCAGAAAAAGTATCCTATTCTAGTGATCTAGAATGCTGGGAAGTGTCATTGGCTCCCAAAAAACTAATTTCCCAACAAGCTGATTATTGGAATAAGGATTTCTCAAGAAGGTTATTGTATCAGTGCACATGAGAAAATAAGAGTTGCTGGAGAAATAATGGAATAAAGACAAATGAAAGCTGAAGCATTTAATTTTTTTTTTCATCTGTGAATTATTCTTACTCTTTCTTGATGTAGCATCACACCAGGTGTTGACCAGTGTTGCAAAAATACTACATATTCTTAGTCTCCTACTAAGATTATATATTCCTAGTTCAAAAAAAAAAAAAAAAAAAAAAAAAAAAAAAANAAAAAAAAAAAAAAAAAAAAGCTAAATGAAACTGAGTAAACTGAGTAATGCACTGCATTACAATTGCAGATCTTTAATAAGGAGTATCTGGGTATCTGGTGTTACCTACTCAGCTATACAGCTTGCCCAGCCCAAAAATTCTGTATTGTGATTTATACACATGCCAAAATACTGAGCAAGCTTAATAGGTATGCTCTGGTTACTTTGCAGCACAAAGGAAGAATAATACTTGCCTACTCAGTAGTTTTGCCAATCCCTTTCTAAATACTTCACATTATCAGATCAGGGTAGATGCAAATTTAATTGAAAAGGAGGAGCTGAGTAGCTGCTACCATCTAATGGGCCAGTGAAGTGTGCAGAGTTCTTGCATTTCCAACTGCAAAACTAGGTGGAGATAAAGATTTTGGCATCCTAAGGAGTATGCACATTGATCCTGTTGGGCAGGAATGAGGTCTGTCTACCCTTCTTCAGCACCTCTGTTATATCAGCATGGTCTATTGCAGGACCACAAAGAACCTGACACTGGCTGGAGAATGCTTCTCTACAGAAACACCCATGTGCTGTATGCCAGGGGCTATGGGATGCCAGCCTGGACCAATTGCTTCTATGCCTCTGACTGGGCTGTTAAATTCCTGAAAGTCAGAGAGGAAAGCAGTGAATTGGTAGAAATATTGTGAGCAGAGCAAAGTCCCAGGACATTAAGCAAAAGCTGTGTTCATATCTAGTTTACAATTTATCTTGCTAATTTGCATGTGATATCAAAGATGGTATCCTGACAGTTTTAATAGATAATTAAGGAAATGGCCTAACTGTACCAGAACCTGATATACTGTCAAGCAAATTGCCTTACTACTCATTATTTTTGCATCCTTTGTTATCTTCTTCCATGCAGTGCTGGAACATTTATTTCCACTAAGAAATGCAATTTTCCTATAATCAAAATAATGTACTTGTCCATTTTGGTGCTCAAAGCAATTGGGAAGAAAGCCTAAAACTTTATTATTTCCTTAATTCTTTTGAATAAAGTCAAAAAGCATTATTTTAATGAAGTGGAAATATGCTTTCTGACTAGCAGTTTGATTTTAATATTGTAGGGAAATGTGTGGCTTAAATAGGTATGCTGGATTAAATGTTAAGTGCATTACCATATTTTACATACAAATATAGAGAGTTGCTTGAAAGACTTGACAGGACAATTTTCTATTGTTTAAAGCACTCAAAATCAAAACTCTTCACAGAGCCATGTTGATGCCACCAAGAATTCTTTTCAGAAAATTTATAATGATGTTGTAATGTTTAATTTTTACATATCTTCATTGAGGCATTTGACAGTCTTCATTTAGAAATCATGCCCTTGATTCTTATTATTTTTGTATCCTTAATAATGCACTAGTATTTCTTAAACTGTGTTAAAATATAAAACATCCAAAATGAGTGAACATTTTGTTTAGAGTTTTTTCAGGTTCTACTCAGAATAAAAAAATCACTCATATTACACCATTTTTTATATATTTTATTGTTTTATTTTCTGTCTCGCTAAATAAAAAGAATTGATATTATTTAAATTAAAATTGTTCATCATTGCTAAATTAAGGATTTTAATTAAAACAAATGCCTCATTTAAATTTTTAGAAAGTCTCTTTGCAAGAATGTTTTTGCTTTGTTTTATGAAGGGGGTTTTTTGGTTTTTTGTTGTTTGTTTGTTTGTTTGTTTGTTTCCTATCTGTCATCATAACATCTTCTTTAGGTTCTATGTCCAGATTTTCTGTGAAAGGGGAATTCAATTTTTTGACCAGTATAGTAACTGTTGGTAGCATATGGACATATGCTTTGCAGATACATAAAAATAGCATTTTTCATTTTATTGTTTTGTCCCCAAATAACATGTTGCTATGTCAACAACCTGTCAGGTCCAATGGCAACAGCTGGGTGCAGCATAACACACAATACATGAGGACAAGGTGTAGAAGAAGTGATTAAAATCTGTGTTATTCTGTTTTGAGGCAGCTACCCACTCACTGTTATTTCTGGTAACAAATGTCAGAAGTGCTTACCGCCCAGCCAGCTCAGAGATTGTTGGGTGCTCCTTATTCTCTGTGACTGAAACTAATTTGGGATCATTGTTTTCACAGTCCTCTTTACATTTCAGAGGGACAACACAAAATGCCTGCTGCCTCCTTCTCCAGAGTGCAGGTGGTGGGACCAGGCTGTGCTGAGGGAGCTGCCCATGTTCCCTCCCACAGGGATGTCTGCTGGAGCTGCACAAAGCACCTTGTGAGTGATTTGGGAAGAAATCTTTCTGGAATACCTTTAAACAGTGTTTGCCTTCCTTCATTTCATAGAGAAAGCTCACAGTTCCTCGGATACTTTTCCTAGCACTGAAAACTAAAGCAAACTTGCTTTGCAAGTTAATATATTATAACCTCTGAAGCTGATGTTAAAGTAGCAAAGTTTCTGCATTCTCCGGCCTGCAATTTTTTCCATGGTTTGTTTTGCTTTTGGGGTGCATTTAAATAATTGCCTTGTCAGAGTAACCTATTCTAATCTTGTATCAGTATTATTTTGGTCCATATAATTCATTCAAAGGAAAACAGCTCCCTCATTCTTAGTTCCTAGGAAACCTTTTCTGGTAATTCATATTGACAGCAGTGAGTTGTGACATTTATCAGTGAGGTGAAGCTGACCAGCTGCAGGGCTCCTTACTGATTTACTCAGCCAACAAGCTGCTCATGATTCCAGCCAAGTATTGACTTTTCTTTCCCTTGCCTCCCCTCTAGTTAGAAAGAAAATACAGAGGCATTTTTTTATTGCTACAATTTTATTTTTACTAGTCATATTGAAAGCCAAAATATGGACCACCAACTATATCCTCCCTCTAAAATTCAATTTCTTAATGCAAAAAGATTTTTAATATGTTTCAAGGAAAGAAAATTAGCATTGAATCTAAGCTAGTTGAAATATAAAATTAGCAGATTTGATCTAACGTTATTGGAATCATTTAATTCAATGAGTTTCAGTCTCATAAAAAACCTGCCTGCAATCAAATTACTTTTGTGATGAAAAAACTAAAAATTCAAACTTTGTTCATTTTCACTCCTCAAGTTCAAAAGCAAAAACAAAATGTTTTGCGAGTATTCTTGGGTTTTGTATTTTTAATGCTTATATAACAATAGAAGTCAAGGATAGAGAATTTTCTGTATTTCTCCAGTTTCCCTCACTTTTCAAGTCCCTTCTTTTTGGACTAACATGCCTGAGCCACAATTGAACTTAAGGAAAGCATAAGTATTTCTAGAACTGACATTTTCAAGCACCAGTGAATTACTGAATCACTCATTCTTGGCACTGATACATTATATCCATAATTGTTCTGCTTGAGGAGGTGACATTTCCAGAAATGGCAGTTCAGCGTGACAAAGGACACAACACTGCTGGGAAGATAAGTGAAAGGTGACAAGACCATGCAGCTGCCAAGGAACAGGCACTCTTCAGTACACCAGCACTAGATGTAACCAAGTTCAAGTGCTGTAGTCTTGATGGAGATTCAAGTCAACCTCCATCGTTAATGCTCTCATCTGATTTCTGCGATATGGACTACGCGGAATTAACACAAAGGTCATTACTGAAGCCTAAAACCTGATGAAAGGTATGCAGAGTAGCTGCTGAGAAAAGCTTAGATAACACATAGGTAAAACAGGTGAGAAAAAGGGGAGAGCAAAGTGGCTCAGAAAAGAACGTTCAGAAGGGGGCTTCTGATGGATCAGGAAAATAAGTTGTCACCATTATGACAAGAACTGTGGGACAGATAAAATGGCCATTGGCAAAAAATGTTCACACTTTGTGATTACTTCAATTATAATATAATTTACTGAAACTTCAATTTTTGTGCTAAAACTATTAAGCCACTTATTGCACAAACTCAAAGTAATCCCAAAAATTAATCCATAGATATTAAGCATGTGCAACTCCATATGTTGCACAAACCATCCTGATTGTTATATAAACCTGCAGAAACTAAAAGACATATGTATCTATATCCAGCCATTCTTTCCTGCGTAAAAATGTTAGGTATTATGATGCTCATATATACGATGCAGCTATGTTTGAAGAATGTATGTATTTCTACAGATTCACTTGGGAAAAGAGCACATTTTCAATCTGTCCTTAGAGTAAATCCTTTAACAAGAAAATATATTAAGTTGCCGGTTTGAAGTGCTGTGGCTTCTCCAAATGTAGCTGTGAAAAACGCCTTTTGTCATTCTTCCCCAGTGCATTATGTTGTGACAAGGCAGTCATGTTACATAATGTGATGGGGCTGATACCAAATAGCATGTGAAAGATTTGATCTCTTTCTCTTTTAGTGCAAGTATCCTGTGCTGTGAGTAGCTGGACTTTGGAGGATCTTTTTTTCTCTTTAAAGAGGAGGAACAAAGGAACACTGTTTGAAAGTCCTTTCATAAGAGCTGCCATTAGAAATTTTGCTAATATTTTCTTTACATCTATTAGCTGAAAACCCTCTTCATCTTTAAAATATACACATTGTTTCTGGCTTCCTCTTTCCACTGTCTTATCAAACTTATCTAGCAGATTTTTACTAGGGCCTATAAAACAGGCTTTGAGAAACTTAAGCATGTAATCCTGTATGGCTCATGGCAACACATGGTGAGGTGCATACTGCACTGTCAGTGGCCCACTGGCTTGACCCATTTACTTCTCAGTGATGACAGCAGCAGGGGAGAAGGAGGAAGGGGGGCACCGAGAAGTCGCTAGGAGAGGGAGGGACACCAGCAGGGATGTAGGAGGCTGAAAAGCGGGGAGTTCTTTCCCTCTCCCACAATGTATTTTTGAAACTGTTGCTGTTTTGGACTCCCTGAATCAAGTGTGTTGAGAAAGTTGCATCTTTTCAGAAGTATACTGAGGAATTATTTCCCCGGCTATAGATTAAGCCACCACAATGTAATCCAAAAATGATGTAATCCAACTGTTCTTAATAGAGCTATCCCAGAGACAGCATTGGCCCATCAGTGTAATTGCTGTGGGTTAAGTGACCTCCGAAACCAGGTTAACTGAAGATTTACGGTGTTACAAATAGTGTAACAAATACTGTGTTACAAATTTTCAAAGAAGCGTTAAAAAAATTAAACTGGCTAGTCTTTCATTTAAAGACATCCAACAAATAAACACTACTTTTCTGTCTTCCTGAAAAGTAAATCGTCATTACATTTTACTGACCTGCCTGGAACTGTTTTGATACTCATAGGTCAGCAGAAGCAATTGGGAGAATGCTCTAGGAGAAAGAAAAAAGTGGAAATTTAAAAATATAAAGTAAACAGTAATGAAACTTTACAGTTATATAATATTTATATTTAGTAGATGTATAAGCAATGCTCTTTTGATGAATGGGATTGTACAGTACAGTGATAGTACTTAAAAAACTCTCCCTGGAACTTAACCAACCATAATCTAAACCATGACAATGCTTTTGATTACATGTTAATACCATCAGTGACATACATTTTTAGTCACAGACTTCAACATGAGCAAATAGCAAACACAGCTTTTAAAAAGTACTCATCAGAGGGAAAATGAAATAACTTCAAACATTCAACTTAATGTCAAATATGTCAGTATGTCAACTTCCTAACAAGATTGTTTCTAAAATGAGAGATTGTGAGCTGACAAGTTAATAGATATGAGCTTTCATTATTAAATTTTCCACAACTCTAGAAAGTGAGGTCATGTTTCCTTTTGCTATCACCAAAACTCATAAGATAGACTAAAGGATGAAATCAAGGCCCTAAAATACACTGTTATAGGCAGACTGGGATTCTTTTCTGGGATCAGTCCAAGCTTTCTTCTAGAGCTATGGTCTTCTCCTGATAAAACTCAACAGTTTACAAATCACAAGACTGTTAAGAGACATCATAGTCTTTGTTTCCAAGTGTTTCAGTGAGACAATGTTTATAAATTCTGATTGCTCTTGGGAAGTTATCTTTATAACACACTGTTAAAATCTGATTTTACAATTACTAGAGAGATGCCTTTGCCTGAATTAANAGAAAAGATTCAATCACCCTTGGATCCAGATGGCATCCTGTCAGTCCTCTTCCTCTGGTCTTCTCAGCGGCAGGGATACCAAGGTTGCTCAAAACTTCTCACCATTTATATATTTTAGCAAACAAAGGAATCAGTGCTCATTGGCTAATACTTTTCTAATCCCGTTGTTTAAATTATTCGCTCACTTCCAATGCTAATCAGTCCCACGCTCAGTCTTCCTCCACTTTTGAGTTGGGCCTCACATCCGGAGTCAGTGAGCTGTGGTTTCTCCGTGCTAGACACAGCCAGGGCTAATTTTCAGCGCAGCTGGTGAGTTGCCTTTCCTTGTGGGTACGTTCTCATCCAGTCTTATTTAATTGTCCTTAAAATGAAGATAATTGTACAATTTTAACACCTTTATGTTATCTCAAGTCAGGTGGCTTAACTCACATCCAAACCCTTGGAGTCCGGGAGGCATACTCAGGCAGGGGGTAGAGGAAGCAGAACATCAGGTGCTTCTTTGCACTATTGGCTACAGTGGGCAAAGCCTTTCTTTGATCTTAACAGCATTTGAGGCAATTAAATCTCTTTACACATACCCTAACAATTCTTCAGATTTTCAACAGTGTATTTGCATAATGCAATTTCTAATTTATTGCTCAACTCTGATACCCCACTGTACTCCTCCAGCAGTCCTGCCTATATTTCACTCCTCTATCAGTTTACTGGTGATTCAAATAATGGTGAATTCATACATCTGCTTCAAAGACAGGCCATCCAAAAAAAAAATGCAAGCCTCTACTCTCTTTTAGTATTCTGCCTGGGAATAGCACATTTAGATCTCTGGTACAACCCTTTTCAAAATATGTTTAATGCTATGTAAGTCTTACACCTGGAATGAAGACTAGGGGCCAATATTGGTCCTGTCTCCTTGGCTTTCCAGTCAAGGCTGTAGGGATCCATTAGTCATCCATTGTCCAAGTAATATAAAGCACCTGAACACTGAAATCAAACTGAGAATTAATAGTAATCATGACATATAAAAATTATCTACATAGCTCAGGAACAGGAAGAGTACAGGTTTATAAATTGTGTTGGTTAAGTATGTAAATGTTGTAAAATCATGCATATTCTCTTTGTGTGTCGGCTCATTCAGGAATTAGAGAACCTCCCCTTTTGGACAGTGACAAATGAAAAGCTGCTTCTTGTGAAGAGAAACCAGAAAGAACCAAAATTGTTTGTAGATTCAAATGATCTGCACGATCAAACAGGCTTGAATTTCCCTAATCTCTTTGGATGAAGATTAACTAAAGGCCAGCCGTGTACATATTTGGAAGCTGTGTGTTTATTTAGAATGTTAACTGAGTCTTAAGACAAGAAGAATAGAGTGCCTTCATTCAAAGATAATAAACCTCAGCTGTTCAATATTCATATCACTTAACAAAATTAGAATTATATAGCAGAGCCTTGACTGATTGTGAAGTGAATGAATTACATGGCCAAAATGGAGTTCCAAAGCAGGATGCTGGAGAGGATGACTGAGTTAGAATGAAAACATTACAAAAAGAAACAATTACATTGCAGTGTCTCCCAGACATTATAATTTATTACTTTGATTCAATTAAAAATAATTTCAGAGCATTCTAAGTGCAAAGAAGAGCACTCGAAGCCAGTAAAGCTATGAAAATTGGCTTCGTAGATGGCTGGTTTGTTCTATAAGAAAGCAGGAGGTTTACAGAAAACTTTCAAAACATCCTTCTGATAAGTCAAAATTTCAAGAGTTGATAACAAGATGAAGAGGAAAATAATACAAATTAGTTCCAGGAAGACAGTTTGGGAAAACGATCACTCATTAAAATCACTTGTTTTGGGGAGTTTTTTTCTTTGTTTGTTTTTTTTCTCAGAGACTCAACAAATTAGCTGTTCTGCAGAAAACACTGACATTTTGAAACTAGGGATAGTGTCATCCATGGCTTCCTGCCCAATATATCACAATTAATATACTAAAGATACTGAAGACCAGATTTTGGGCATGTGTTTATGCTGATAACAAAGCAAATAAAGATGAGGCCTGAGAGACTACAACCTATTTTGGAGACAGAACAAATGCTGTGCTGAAAATTTTGCAGAGGTAAACTTACATGATTCTGGAATTTCTATACTCCCTCTCTTCCCAGGTTGTTGCATTTCTTTTTGCTTATTTTCCCAATTATAAGAGATCTATACTTAAGTTACCGTCATAGCTTTTGTTATTAGTTCTTTGGGACTTTTCAGGGTGATTATCTGTAACCAAAGGCAAACTATAATTCCAAGGTTTGTACCATCAATGCTTTAACATTCAGGTTGCATAAAGAAAAGATCCTTACATCTGTAAATATATTGTTCATATTGCTATAGAAGACATCCCATATATGAAACTTAACTGCCATGATGCCAGAAGAGCACTTTGTCACTCAGTTGCTTACACCCCACTTTAACTATTGAATCAGGTGCAAGGCAGGTTGCCATTTATAGTGTTTAATATGTTTCCTGTAAACGTGCAGGAAATATTTGTTTGAAGTTCTGAAGGAAGCAGTATTGATGTTCACAGAGATGCAACAAACTACTTGATGAAAGAAATAATTTTCAAGAAAGAGTCCTATGGGAGAAACAGAGCCTGTTTATTTACACAAAGATCAAAGCAACTTTCATATGAATTGATGCTAAATATTTAGTACTTGAGTGACTAGTAAAGAACCCTCTAAACTTCTAAAGGAAAGAATAAAAATGGGAGACAAATCCTGATATATAAATATATACTTAGGCTCTCTGTCGGCAAATCTTTTTTTATAATTTCCATTATAGTAGTGTCTAGGGTCCAGTTTGAGATCAGATGTACTCAGTCACACTGTATGTAAATACTTAGCAAAATACAGTCTTTTTTCTGACAAGCTTACCATGAAAACAGTCAAAGTTCAGGAAGGACAAATTCTGATTTAATTTATGGGAATTTCCCTTATAACCTCAAAAATACGTACATTAAATATAATGAAATAACATTGTCATTAAATTGCTCCAAGCAATGGAAATTGCTTAATGTGTATGCCAGGAAAACCAAATAGGACTAAAAGACCCCTGTACTAACTGCCCCCAATTAAGAATATATATATATATANACAAACTGCTCAAGCATAAAAATTAGATGAAAAATGAGTAGTGCAGGAATAGATACCCATCCACCAAGGAAAACCATTTCTATGGGTTGCCAGCAGTCTCAACTCACCCAAAATAACTGCCTCTAGCTGACAGAAACCTCAGTCTCCCTCCTTAAAGGTGAATCCTGAGGTTTCAGGAGGAACTGTGCCAAAACTGATGAATATATCTGAGTGCCAGTATTTCTGCAGCTAGGAAGGGAGCAGACTGCAAAATAGGTCAGTGGCATGTATTTCTCATCATTCACCACCTACTTTCCAGCCTCTAACTGCAGATCTCTAACTCTGCAAGACCTTCTAGAAATCAGCACAGTACTAACACAGATCTGTGACTCTGGGACCATGGTTAATCTGGAGCTAGGCTAAATTCACACTTCCTCAAATCAGAAAATCTTTGTCCTCCTATGTGTAATGTACTACTTTCCACTGTGTGGTCCCGAATAGTCCTCATTTCTGCAATACTTTTCGCAATAGCACATTAAGTGTGCCTTTACCATCTGTCACATGTGGTTTGTTCTCTCTCTTGTTCTTTATTACTATCAATATAAAATAACATATAAAGAGTAGGAAGAGTAGGGCAAGGAGCAAATAAAGTGAAAAACTGACTACAACCTCTAACAGACATTTTGGGGATTTTTTTTTTTTTTCCGATTCCTTCACAGATTGAAAGTAGATTCTTCAAGCTACAGTCACTGGTATGATATTCATTACTCTTTCTTTCTGCCCAAAGAGGAATTATATTATTTTTAACTTAAATAGCAAAGATTTTTCTCTCTGTGTGAAGGTTTATAATAAACATGCTATAACACAAAACTAGGCTACCTCAAACAAACAAAAAAACTTCGTTGTTTTAAATTCCTAACAACGTGAAACCAATAAAAAAATTTAAACAAAATCCACTGTTTACTAAGCCTTGTGGAAAATTTCAGTCACTGAACTATATTGAGCTCAGGAGAATTGACTCCCTTCTTTTCAGTGCCTAATATGCTCCTTGGTTCTAGCAGCTATAGGCTTGTGGAGTGTCTGCATTAATACTCTGTGTGACCTCAGACAGACTCATTTGCCTGTCATGGCCACAACTGGTCCCTGTTGGATACTTGACTGCTTAAGTCTGAAAAAGTCTGGGTCCTGAAGTTCTAGTCCAACTTCCTTTCCATGGGCAGAAACCCAAAGAATTTTCCATATCTTCCCATGAGAGATCAAAGCCATTGATCTAATTGTCAGAAGGAGTTCCTTGAAATTAATCCATTTTTCCTCTTTTCAATTAGTTTAATTTTTGTTAGATAACATTGCACTTTCTGTAACCTAGTGTAAAATTTTTCTAATCAGAAGTTCAGTTACAGATATTGGAGTTGCTTGGAACCTTTCAGAATTTACCTTTTTTGGGGTTTTTTTTGATAGCAGTTTATTGATACCAAAATGTTTCACAAAACTGTATAGACTTCAACACCAGTTTTAATGGCATGTTTCTTGAGGTCATGGATTAAACCTGTGGCAACCCTAAAAAGGCATATATTGACAGAGAGAAATATTAGAAAACTATTCTTTTCACCACACAAATGTATGTACATTTCTGGAAGAATACATATTATTCATGTTTTGAACTCATATTACAATAAAATTTTAACTGATACAATAAAACCATATTGGCAGTTCTCAGTCAACCATTTTATGTGTATATTAGGACAATGTAATTATATCTTCAATTTGTTTTTTCATCAGAAATTCTATGAAATTCATCAGAAATATCTAACAGGACACATTCTAATGGTCTGTCTCCTCTGGGTTTGATACAATTCAATATTTTCATTAATGATCTAAAAGGAACAGAGAGCAGGCTTATTAAGTTAACAGATACCATTTCCTGGGAGAGACCAAAAGAATGCTAGAGGACAAAGACAGAATTCAAGATGATCTTAAAAAAATCAGATATATAGAAAATATTAAAATATTTAATAGTTG
>VWZN01021501.1:286-15820 GCA_013396955.1 Regulus satrapa
TCAAAGCCTTGTACAGGATGATCTACCTAGTTTCCTGGTTTACCCTGAGCTCTCTCAGAGAACCAGTATGATTGCAGAGTTAAAAGGAATTGAGAATGATTAGATAAATTCTAATGAAATAATTCATCCTGCATAATTGAGCATCAGTGCCAGTTGACACTGAAAAAGGGTAAATATGTCTCATTTTCTACTTTTGATCGTTCTTCTATCAGTTTCCTGCCAATTCAGGGAGTTCTGCAGGTGAAAGGGACAAGAAGATGGGAGAAAGTATGATGTGTAACAGAATTATATAGTGGTTGGGAATAAAACCTATCATTATTTTTCCCACAAAACTTATACTCCCTAGTCTCAGTGTTCTTTTAACTTTCAGTATCCCTAGAAAGTGTGTGCATAGAAACAAATTGCACTTTTTTTCTGAAATATGAAAAGGCAAATGATTTTGTAATTGTGAAGTGTCTAATCTTCTGCTATTGCATTAACAGCTTATCCTGATACATACTATCTTTGTTTTCTGTGAAGATGTGAGTTTGTGCTCATTAGCATTTTAAAGAGATCTTAATATTAACATATTTGACAATTAAATAAAGAACAACTTATAGTCTCTGGATCCTCTGTCAATCATAGTGCATTTGTATTTTAGATCTTAGGACTGCACAGTGGGTGATTTTAATTAGGTTCTCCAAGCTGATTTTTTGACAGACTAAAATTCATACCTTTTTTGCTTCAGATAATTGATAGAATAAATACATCACAGGTACATCCTAAACATTCATTACAAATCTGAGAGGTCCTATATGAAACTTGGGTGGAATGCCCAGGCACACATCATCATAATAAATTAAATATTATGTCACTAGTTGGAGGAACAACTTGGTAATAGGAACAACTTGATAATGAGCATTCAAAGCTTATTAGAGCTGCTGACCAGAAGACAACGAAACAGAACTGATAGACTTAAGTTTCTTCCAAACTTTCCATTCTATCCCGTGTATCTTCTATGGACACAGACACATTGGAGTGGGTCCAGAGGAAGTAATGAAATGATCAGAGGGCAGAAGTACCTCTCTCATGAGGAAAGGCTGAGAGCATTGGGGTTGCTCAGCCTGAAGAATAGAAGGTTCCAAGGAGACCTTAGAATACCTTCCAGTACCTGAAGGGCCTATAAGAGAGCTTCTAGTGATAGCAGAGGAGGTGGGTTTAAACTAAAATAAGGTAGGCTTAGATTAGATATCAGGAATGAAATTGTTGTGTGTGATGGAGCATTGGCACAGGTTGCCCAGAGAAGTTGAGGATGACCCTTCCCTGTTAGTGCTGGAGAACAGGTTGGATGAGAAACCTGCTCTAGTAGAAGGGGTCCCTGCCCACAACAGGAGGGTTGGATTTTTAAGGTCCCTTCCAACTCAAACAATTCTATTATGGGATTCCGTTTTTCCTAATCTATTGCTGGAAGACTAGGAGGCAGACAGATGTTTTGCATATCTGTGGTTACATGCATGTGTTATTCCCACAATCTACAGTTTCAACTTTCTTGGGTTTTGGCACTGTGCTTTTGAGATATGTTATCTTTGATAACAATAGGACATTGTGGAGGAAATACCTGTTCAGAAAGTAAAAGAAGAGACTGGAGTACAGAGTCGGCTTCATAGCAGCTATATACAGTAGCTTGTACTGTTAAGTCTATGAATTTGGAAAAACATCCTTCAGTTTCTCTGTATATTAATTCCAACTTCTTATTACATTGTCTCTAAAGCAGCAATAGTAATGCTATGCCTTTCTGCAGCTTATAACACTTCAAGGACATAGAATGTTCACTTTTTAGATCTTGTGTGTACGTCTTTATAGAATTATTTAAAAGAGGGTGTGTGTGGGTGTGTTTTGTTTTGTTTTGTTTACCTGTGACTAAACTGGATACAATTAGCGGCAGGACCAGCATCTGCAGCATCCTCATGAGTAGCTCTCCTGGAAACGAAAAGTACTTCACTTCCCGATAGCTCATTTTATATGATCGAAGAGAAAATCCCAGGATTACACCTGAAAGGAGGGAAAAGAGATCATTACTCAGTCTTTTAAAATTGCAACATCTGAACATGAACATCTATAAATGCTTACTGGACATATCTAATTATAATCTAATTTAATATAATATCTAATCATAACCTATATTTCATTGTAACCTGCTGTTTTTACTACACTGATTTACTTTCTCTGGTATTATCTACTATTATGAGTAGCCTTCCTGAAAATGTTAAGTTATTGTCATAGTTTAGGAATGGTGTCCCCAATTTAGTGTTCCCAGTGAAACACTGCAATGCACACCCCACTTCCTCAGTGCCTGCTCCCCTGCTCCCTCCCCCTGTGGTGGGATAGACAGGAGAACTGGAGGCACAAAATGTAGACATCATGCATCAAGACAAAAACTATTTACCGAAGACAGCAATGAAATAAGAAAAATAACAGTAATGATTTTAATAATGAATTGCACAAGGGGTGAATGATTCACACACAAGTGCTCACCATGCAGAAAGCGCCAACACGCCCCAAGAACCAGAAGGAGGCCCTTCCCCTGACCCCAAAAATTACATGAGGTGCTATAGAATAATATCTAGGTCCTGGCCAAGCCCCCTCCTAGTGACTGCAGAAAATTGACCCTCTCCTGGCCAGAATCAGGACAGTTATTCAGAAGGATTTTTGTGCTGCTGTTTTTAAAAATCTGGATTACTATCAAATATATCTTGAGTGCTAATGAAAAAGAAACAATCCCTGTTACTGCGGCCAGGTGTCTTGAATTCTGGGATTTTGAATGGAATCATAAATGCAATGCATATACCTACTAGCTACCAGTCTTCAGAAGTCTTGTCCATGCCTGTTTACTCTGTAGGGCCTGATCGTGCAGATGTGCTTCAGATTGAAGGAGATAACCAGGACAGGCATAACTGAGAATCCCCTTGTGGTTTAGACTTTACACAGTCAAAAAGTATCAGGAGGTAAGCATCTTTACACAGGCCTACCTTCAGGAATACTGACACTTGCAAAGAAGCAGATAACCAGGGTTGAAAGGCCTTACTGGATGATTAACTGGTAGGTTTCAATGCCTGAGGGACAGGAGCAAGGGAATGCCTAAATCCATTTATCTTGCTTGGAACAGATAAATGATGTTTGAGATACATTTGCAAATGGAAGCCACAGATGGGCTCATGTGCAGCAGCCTAAACTTCCCATCAACAGCTTTGAAGGTTTTGTCCTGTATTTGCCACCAACTGCTTTGTTTGCATATTTATTTAGTTGTTTTGTTGGCTGACATGACCAGTTGCAATTGCAATTTGCAATTGTTAAATGGTTTGGTGCCTGCTTGACATAGGACTTCTATATCCAGCCAAATAACACGTGGCTTTATCTGGAGCACATTAACCATAGAGACAGTGAAACTCAATTATGTCTCCTTTCCATTCATGACTCCATACTCTTCCCCACTCTCTAGCATTGGCACTTGGGTTAACTGTGTGTAGAAAGTTGCATCAGAGGATTGATTCTGCTGCAAACCACAGTGGGTCTGCAGCAAAAGAATCTATTTTACTGGGTTAATTTTCAGACAGGTCAATTACCTAACCAATTGTTTTGTATGGCTACAGAGGTGTGTTGGTGCCTTCACTGATAGATATGTGCCTTAGAGAAGAGTGGAACTGCTCTTTTTGAAAGATATGCAGACTCAGGTTTCACAAAACATTTTATGAAACTATTCCTCAGTAATGTTAGGCAACAGAACTCTCCAGCTGTGTTCTAGATCATGTTAGAACTTGACTACCTCCTGAAAATGCTGTAACATTGAACAATTTTGACAACTGCTAGTTGCAATTCTTAGTCAATGGTTTTGCTTTCATTTAAAGACAGATTTTTGATTGGTAGTTCCATACAGGCAATATCTCCATGCCAAATTTTTGCTAGCTAAAATATGCTGTCATGCCTCCTACACCAGATTATTGACATCTGCTGGTGAAAAGAAACATCTGTAACTCTCAATTTAGTGACCTCTGTTTCATCACGACTTAGGGACTTCAGCAGGTTGGTTAAGCTAGAGGAGTCTAGAAATGTCTTGCATAGAACAGAAAATAGAGTGGTGTTATAGAAAACAGCATTACAGGATGGAAAGAAAAGTAATTAGAGTGCAAATGGAAGTCTGTGTTATGGAAGAGAGTGGCAGGACTAGAAGGAATTTGGTTTAGTCTCATTCATGTTCTGTAGTCTCAGGTAGTTAATGTGCATTTCTGCATAAATGGTTCTTTTTTTGGGTAAAATTACATCATGAAATGCATAAAGGAATGGCCTCTGAATTATTCTTGTTTAAAAGACCAGCCTAAAAGTTTCTCTTCTTTTCCACAAAGCTTTAAATTCTGCTACTGCGTTACTCATTATTTTCTTTTTATATGAGAAACACATTTCTCAGATATAAAGAATCCATCTGGACCTTTTGTTTCTGCAATTAATGAGCACTGCATTTTGACAACTGGGTAACAAGCAAATAGAGCTAGACCGGTTTCTCACTTAGGCCACAGTTCTGCAATTAGTTCCACATGAATTAATCTCTGCACTAGTACAAAGCCTCACTGAGGTTGGTAAGGGTTTCTGAGGCTGCTATAAGAACTAGTCCTTATGCTATGCTATAAGGGCTTGATTATCTGTTCCACTACCATCCAAGCAGTACACAGTGACCTAAGATGGCTGTTTGAATGAATATTCAGTAGTGACAGTGACTTTCTGAAGTTCCACATAAACCTGTAAAGCCAAAAATTATCGGCTTTTTTTTTTCCCCCTAACGTGCTCTGTGCATAATTACAGGATTTCCCAGCCCTGCAGTTTGGAGAAAGAATTTCTGCAATGTGAAAAAAAAAAAAGTGCCCTGGTAGTGTATTATGTTGAAATGGGTCAACACAACAACATCTACTAATTCTTCAGCCTTAATCCCAGTTCTGCTATTGATCTGTATGCAGTCATACACAAGACATGAGAACATTTCTGACTCAGTTTCCCTGCTTGAAATATAGACACAGTAGTAGTCATTTCACAGATATTTCTGAAAAATTATTGTGTTCACACAGAACAAGAAGAAAATTAGACAATTTATTTCTTTGTTGTAGGGTTTGGTAATGAATGCAGGACAGCAGGATTTTACCTGTCCCTCTTGATTTTAGAATAAATTCACATTGAACTTCATTTTCTGTTCAGAGTTCTAATAACAAGATAGTGGATAAAATATCCCATCTGACAAAGTTTATTTAACAAAATTCTTGAAACAGAAAAAGCAGATTTGGCAAGGTAGCTTTGTCTTCCGTGAATTAGCTTGAAATAGTGAGACAGAAGCATACAATGTTGATGTAAAAATTGGCATAATGGCAAAGCATCAAAATAAAATCCTGAACCAAGACGTGGTAGGAGTCACTAAACCTTTGGAAGGTGTGCAGTATTCCAACAACCATCTACTACTTTGTCTTTGGCAGGACTTTTAGTGCTAAGTACCCTTCAGACCAAGACTGGGAAGATTACATATTGGAACTGGCCTTCCTCAGCAAAAGTTTCAAGTTTCACGTTAATTCTGAAAATTGTAATGAGAAAAAGCCTTGTTTGAAACAAGCTCCCACAACCTGTTGTGCAGGTTTCTGTGTACCCTTTGTAACAGAAAAGATCAACTAATCAACACTATCAGAGCCTGACTTCTCAAATGGTTAATAGTGTACAATTTCTGTACTGCAGGAAAGAGTACATTTATCAACAGAATTTGGGCTTTTTCTGGACAAAAACCAGTAAGGCCTGTTAAAGTTAACAACCTGAATTCTATACATGTATTTAGTGTATAACAGAACCATATTGTTAAACAATTTATACAGTTCATAATGAAAAAGCAAATCAGCTTACTGTTCTAAAACAATTTTTTGAGGTGGTGTTGTCAATGAGATAGTTAAGTTTATGGGAAAACTTATTTGTAGATAGTCCAGATAATCAGAACAACCTAAGAAGCGAAACCATTTTATTGCACTGATTTTATACCAATGTAGATGTCCAAAATTAAATATGTATGAATACAGTGAAGAGAGGATTTAAAACTTGTAAGGAGCAGAAGGTAAATATAATTCTGGAAGTTAGGATAACAGGATAGAAATGGCAAAATGGTAACTATGATTTGGAATTCTTCATTCCAAAACAAGGAACGTATTGATGAATGGCCTATGGTCCTTACTTCTTGAAGTTATGTACCAGAAAGAAAACAGTAAATTCTTCATGTCAGACTTAAAAAACTATCAATAAACTTGTATGGCTATAAAAACCACACAATCTTCTATATAAAATGTCCTAAATGGATTAACATCGAGGTGTGATAAGTAAGCAATCTAAAGTAGCAAGACAAAAATATATTTGTAATACAATTTTATTTTGGAACACATATGTTATGAAGATGGCTGTTTTTTAAAAAATAAAGATTCACACCATTTCCTTAATTGAATTAAAAAATGAGCTTCAAAATCCTCATTGGAGAAAATAAAGTTTTTAATTGTGTCACAAAAATGCCTTGGTCTCACAGTAGTGGAGGGTTGTTTCACATGACTCTTTTTGTTGCATATATGAAATGAGTGGCACACCTGCACCTGAGTTAAAAAAACCACATCAATTTAAAAATATCTCAAACCATACCTCTTAGATAATGGGANTTCAGGGAAGCCAATTTAATATGGCCAGGTTCATTTAGAATAATTATAAATATAAATAAAAAGAGAAGATTGTTTTTTCATTAATTCAAATAATTAATTCTTTTAAGTCCAAGGTATGGAAATGAATTCTTATGAGCTTCTGGTATCTGTCTTATTTCAGAATCACACAGGAATTAAGACCATACAATTATTTCAAACTTTTATTTGTTTACAATGCCCATGCTGTCTGCTGCAGTTTCAAGGAAGAAGTGCAGAATTCTGACAGTTTCACTTCTCAACTGACCAAAAATCGCTTATACATATTTCAAGAGGAAATTACAATGTGTTATATCAATGATGGTGCAAGAGCTGCTTTGTCTTTATCAGTGTTTGCCAGTTCAATCAGAACACACCACTGAGCATTATATACACTTCTGCTTCTTAATGTAAATCTCAGAACACTTGTTAAATGAGGCCCACATCAATAGCCTTTCCTTTCATATATGAGGTACAGAGTTACTATTTCTTTTCCAGCAGGAAATTGAAAACTTCAAAAATGACTGGAAAAAAAACAACCTTACACTGAGTAGAATGCTGTGCTAAACTAACAGCTGTTAATAGTCCAGAAAACCTTGTAACAAGCAAGCAAGTAACATTTTGTTCTATAACTGCAACTGGGCAAGAGCAATGAAGGGAATCAGGCTTCTACCAGTTTAATGGGACATTGTATATTTTTGTTAGCTGCACAGCCATTTCATTCCTACATTCCTGCAGAGCTCTGGAATGACTGCTTTTGTTCTTTGGGTCATTTGTTATTGCCTAATTTACCATTTTGTTCTGACACCTTTCCTTCTAACAGCCAGTTTCAGATAAGTCCACAACTGTATTTACTTAAGACAAACAGGTAAATTACTTCTGTAGTGATAAGAAATATTTCAAGTTGCTGGCAAAATCCCTTTCTTAATTTCTTTCCTTGCTTGCCACAAGAATCACACAATTTCCTCAGCATGACTTTGATTTTAATAATGTTTGCTCCATTATTTTATATTGAATCTTCACTCTCTGGTACTTCTGGTGTATTCCCTCCCCCTTCCTTGTTTTCCAGTTTTCTTTATCCACGTAGGAAGGTATGCTCAAAAAAACAAACCTTTTTATTGAACATAAATGCCAGGTGACATCTGCAAGATGATATTGCAGCAGAGAGCTGAAGGACCACGATTAGAACCTCTACAAGTGGAGTATGCGTTGATTTGAACACAAACAGCTAGCTACCTCTCCTTTGCCTGAGACATACTGAGAGGAGTCATGGGGGAAATAATTTGGAAGAGCTAGATATCCTAGACATGACTGGGATCCAGAAAAGATCTGGGATCTGCAAAAGGGGACATGTCCAGAGAAAAGCAAGTGTATAGCAAAGTACACTTTGCTATACAGAAAGTACGCTATTGCGTCATGTTGACATCAGAGAGTTGTCCAAGGCATCAGAAAAGAAGTCAGTGTGTTACCTTTCCTCAGGGCCACGGGAGCACCATGGTGTTCAGAGCTGTGCTGGGGAAACACAGCCACAGTCACAGTGCCTCAGGGGCATCTGCCCCTGAACCTGACCCTGAGGGTTTGCTTTATCCTGTAAGAGAGATCATTTTTTCCCCAAAAAACCCACACCAAGCTTCTAACACCTGCATTCAGTTACAATTTGCAAGGATGCAGAGTCACTTTACGATAAGCATGTTTTGTGGGCATTCAGAGCAATATTATCAGAGGTACATGGACACTCAATTCCCAGCTCAGAGTTAGTCAAACACTCAGCCTGGACATTTTCTGTGCAGCTCTGGAGGAGCCTGAATTCCTGAAACACTTTTATAGCTATAGCTATAAAGCTCTTGCATGTTGCCTTTACTTGCAGACACAGCATCTCTCCCTTGGATTTTGTGGACAGAATGCTTGCAAATGGACAGGGGAGTCTAAAGCTGTAAGAACTGATGTAACTAAGCAATGAGCAAAAGCACACATCAGATGCTACCTAAACTGGACACCAAATCTGAGGATATAACAACTTATGAGTGCTGTTAAAAAGATTTTTAGAAACTATTGAAATTTGTCCTTTGCTACTTCTTTGCTCTAGTGTTAGACACATACACTTTCTCCCTTTTGTCTCAAGTTGTTTGGCTCATTTGCCTGTCTTCCCCAATTAG
This sequence comes from Regulus satrapa, assembly GCA_013396955.1. Taxonomy (NCBI): domain Eukaryota; kingdom Metazoa; phylum Chordata; class Aves; order Passeriformes; family Regulidae; genus Regulus; species Regulus satrapa. The sequence continues at coordinate 9,156 of VWZN01021501.1, forward strand.
GAGGTAATTTTGTTCCTTTGAGAACATGTCCAAAAAATTGTTCTCTTTTTACCCAACTTCAACTTCTCTGTTTGCCTTTAAATGTTTCTAAAATTCTTTTGCTTGCTACCCTTGAACTGTTTCTGTATTTATCACTTGTCTGTAATCTTTGATTCCCACTTTTTTTTTTTTCTGTATTATTTTTAAGACAAGCAATTGCAGAACATTAGTTGAGGATTTGGAACGAAGAGTTTTCACTGCTGGCACTGAAGCAGACTGTTCTTAATGGAATAGGGACATTATTCATGATTTCATCCTCAAACAAGAGACTTCATTGAAAGACAAACTACGCCTAGTTTATGTACTCTTGTCAGTCTCTGAGCTATATTAAAAAAAACCAAACTTTGATGCAAACAAATCCCCAAATATTTCCGAGAAAATACAGGAATAATGTCTTACTGGGCATATACCAAAGCTCAGACACTCACAAAATGTATCAGATTATATTTTATATAGTGTTATTTAGTATTAAGGTAGTATTTGGTGCTTTACAGAGTTACTGTAATAACAGTTCCTTTTATGCCCAGCTTTACTTTGCTGCTTCATGTTCATAATTAAAGTTAATATATTTATTCCCATAAAATATAGACAAAAACATAAGAAAGCTGCTCTCTCAAAGCTTATAGGGTACCTTTCCTGCTTTATGTTTCTTTCTTTCCTCTTTTTCCTTGCCTGGAAGCTGACATATTCCTTACCAGCACCAAATTCTACTTTTCTCTGCCATGGTTTCAGCTGTCCATCCATATTATTTTGTCTTTTTGACAGTATAGTTGTGCAAATCACAGACAATGAGACCAAGACCACTCAGGTCCAAGAACTTTGTGCAAACATCCCCTGAAAACAGAGCTTTATTCTGAGGAACCTTTAATGTGGTTTGACAGAGATCTTGAAGTTGGATATGGGCAGTTGCCTTTGGTTTTTTAATTTCAGCTTAGACACACACTACAAAGAGTTAATTTTTGGCTGGACTATCTTGATATGCAGTTTAGCACCATCATTACCAGGACATTCAAATTATACATACATATCTCTATGGAGCAGTCCAACATTTAATTCCCACAAAATCACCTTTTAATTTAGCTTAATGGTGATAGTCTAAACCTGTAAATGACTTGTTGGAAACTGAGATTTAAGTATTCTGTTGAATCAAGATATGCTCGTGCCAGAGATATTTAGATCATGGAACATATCACATGGCAGATTTTGTTAAAAAAATTATTTTTTGTTCAGTATTTTGCTGAGGCATGAAAGCCACTAGGATAGATTGAGAGGGAGCATTCCCTCTTGCAAAATACAAGATTTTTGCCAAATCAGCTGTAAAGTTTACTGTAACACTGTTTTTAATGTTTGATTTGTTTGGTGAATTCTTTCCATAAGAAAATCAAGCTCATAGCTAAAATTCATGGAATCATGTTACCATTTTCTTGAAGAGATAGCTAGGATGCTTTCAGTCCTAGCTGTTTGATTATGAGGGTCACTTCATCCCTAAAATCCTCAGTATGACTGTGAAACTAATCAAAACAGAAAGAAATATTCCATCTATTTCTTTTACTTGCTAATAGCCTCTTAATAGCTAATAGCCTTCCTAACATGAACTCCCGGAAGCGTTTTATTTCAGTTGATTAAAGAAAGGTAGCATGCCTTACTTCTTGTGAGTTAACTCATCTGAAAGACATGTAACATAGATAATTAACTTAGACCTAGCCTTCATACGGGATACCTCTCTTCTCACTGTTAGGCATTATTCAGAATAGTAGAATTTTCCTATCTTAAAGGTCACAAAAATGGCACATGGAAACTTGCACCTGGAATAACACTCAATTATTAACATTAAGTACCTGAGTCCAAACTCTGACCTTTTAAGTCCCTTCAGATAAAAACCAACTTAATTCTGGAAATCTATAAAGTAAATGGGCATTGCTCCATTCGCTTTGGAGGACTCCTCAGTTCTCCCTTTTGCTTGTGTTTTCCTCAGAACAGCCATGACCTAAACATCTATTTGCCTAATTCTAGGCTAAGGCCTGAGGGACTAGCAACTGAACACAACTATCACACAAGAATGCACAGAAGCATCTGGACTGGGGATACCCTGTGTCCCTGTTCTTGCTCAAAACATGACCTCACAGCCTGGGGCTTCCGGTTGTAGGTGAGCATTTTACTCATTAGGGTAAACACAATGCTGCCTTTTGCTCTCTTACCATATGTATTTGCCCTTAGAATAGTCTTAGATTTCCCTCTGCCTAATAACACAGATTTGAAAGGAACAGTGAAATTGCCTCCTCCTGTAACTTGTCTTTTGACAGGAAAAGAATAGCCTAACTCTTCAAGTGCTGCTGATACCAGTTCCAAGGTGAGGACTCTTGAGCTTCTGGATCTCCACTGGGTGAAAATGTCTCCCGTGGTCCTGACAGAACGGAGTGGGAGTAGGAATGCAAAAATGTTTGTTTATTTGTTTGTTTGACTGCCTGTATTCCTTCTGGCAAGTTTTAGCCAGTTACATGCTTAGGTTGTGGACTTGTGCAGTTAGCCTGTTGAGTCTCCTTGCTCTTGCTCATGCACTAAAAAGGCACGCAGCCCTGAGATTTAGATTTTATGGGCAGCTTCCTTTGCCTGCATTTTAGGCTTTGAATAACTTGATTGCGCATCCATGTCTGTTTAATGTATGGATTCCCATTCAAATTTCTTTTTAAAATAACATCAAAATACATGTAGCAGACTTATTTGTCAACTACCTTTGGTTAGTACTCCCAGGAAATCCCTGATAATTGGCCTTGTAATACAAAGGCAATTCTACTCTTTTTTTTCATTTAGCCCCTGTGCAGGGTAAAACCAAAGCATTTGAGGGGCAACCAGTTCGAGGGGCCAGATTATGTTGCAGTTGCTTTAAATAATGCTTAAAATTTAAGCTCCGTCACAGACTTTGTTTTGAATAAATCAATATTCAGTTATATCAAGTTACAGTAAAAGGTGAAAAACTAGCACATACTTTGTAACTCTAAAGCTCATTTCTATTTATGGTCTTCCATTCATGCCAATGGAATATATATTCACATGCTAAATTTTAAGTAAGATATTGCATATTTTTTAATGTAGAGAATGGAACAAGAGTTCAAAAGGTGAATATAACTCATGCTAAAAGAAAGGACATGAGAGAATAACCAGGAAATATGAGTAGCAGTTACATTTTGTTACCATCCTGATTCTCCTGTGATACTTCTGGCTTTCTCCACCTCTTTCCCAGAATTTAATTATTTTCGTTTTTACTGTTGTACAGCTCATCAAACCTATTGTTATACTTTTTTATTTTAAAAGGTCTCATGAAACCTAGAAGCAAAATAAGTACCTCTTGTATGGATTTTTATGGGTTACATACCCTGTGGTTTCATTGTGTTGATTGAAAGTGCAAACACTAGCTATACAACTTCATATCTGATGGGCTGACATAATAAATACAAGAATCCAGCTTTTACTAAAATTTCTCTGAAATAATTTCCATTTATTCTTATACTGTTTTCCATGGTTTCTTCCCTACTCCATACCATATATATTTTTTATATCCATGAATAATGTAACACTTCTTGGTGAGAAGCCTAGTTGTTTGTTAATATACATTTAGACACCATAGAGTATTCTCTGAACAACAGAGATGGAGAAATTGATATGGGAGGCAGGAAATTTCTTATCTCCTTCCTAAGTACTTTTTTATCATCCCATGCATTTCCTTATTGCTCCAAAGTTCCAGCTAAACTGAACTGCTAAACTAAACTGGATATGCTGTGAAAAAAATATATTACAATATATGTTAAATTCCACTGAACCATCGATGCTGGAAAAGACCTCTAAGACCACCAAGTTCAACTCTAAACCTAGCACTGCCAAGTCCACCACTAAACCTCATTCCAAAGTGCCACATCTATACAACTTTTAACTATCTCCAGGGATGGTGGCTCCACTGCTTCCCAGAGCAGACTGTTTCAGTGTTTGATAACCTGTTCAATGAAGGAATTTTTCCTGACATCCAAACTAAACATCCTCTGACACATCTTCAGACCTTTTCCTCTGGTCCTGTTCCTTCTTATCTGTGAGAAGAGGCCAATCCCCACCAGGCTATGGCCTCCTTTTAGGGAATTGTAGAGAGCCATCAGGTCTCCCATGAGGCCTCCTTTTCTCCAGGCTAAAACCTTCCAGCTCTCTCAGCTGCTCCTTGCAGGATCCCTGCTCCAGACCCTGCCCCAGCTCCGCTGCCCTTCTCTGGACCTGCTGCAGCACCTCAGTGTCTACCTTGTTGTAAGTTTACTCATCATTAGACCACGGGGTTGTAGTCGAAAATTAAATTAAGTACAAAATCTTAAGGAAATGCACAGCAAACAGAAGCAATAGGGAGGATTGTCAGAGGATAAACGCAACTAATGTGACTGCATGAATTATTTTATGAAGCTGAGGGTTGCAAAACACCTGGTTTTCCTTTAACAAGGTATGAAAAATATAGAAGTTAGCATGTCTCAGATACTTATCAGAAGGCTATGCTACAGTACAGTACAAATTATCCCAATGCCTTCATTTATATCTTTTTTTTAGCAGCCTTTTCAACATCTAGAATATCTAGCCCCTTTGTTTATTTCTCTTTAATATTGGATTTATTAATATAATTTTTCAAATGCACTTAAAGATAAGCATATTATAAAAATTTTTTTCTATGATATCATATAATCTCTAACATTTCAGATGCCTGGCAATTTCAAGAAATTTTGTCAGAAATTTAAGCTGGATGAATGAAATTTTCAGGAATTCATAACAACTGAACATACCATCTTAGCCACACCTTCCTTGTGGCCAACTCAAAACCATGTCATCTCCAATGACATCTTGTTCTGGCTTTACAAGTGTTAGTAAGGATGTAAAAATGTTAAATATTTACTCAGCGTACAAATCAGTGGCATATTGCTTACGATTTTGTGCTGCCTTGCAGTCACCACAGCAATTACAGTGTCTGTCTACTGAATAATGGAAAGGGTTGACAAGCCCTAATACTGCTTTATTTCATGTTGGTATGACTTTTCAGTCCCCTTTATGGACCAACACAAAAGTTTTCTTAAAAATCCTTGAGATAATTACTGTTTCAGTTGTAAAATGTCTTCTGATGGCATGATAACCATACTCTTAATGGCATTCAGAAAATTTAGTTGTAAAATCTCTGAGAAACCACATCCTAAATGTCCCACACAGTTACTGCCACACATTTCACCTAGGATGGCCTTGAATTTTGATATGTAAGAAGCACTATTAAATACATACGTTTATTTTTAACATCTAGAGAGAATTTTGAAACTCTTAACAGCCTTTTCTCAATCTCTATGAAGACTGGACTGAATGTATGTTTCTCTGGACTGTTTATGACCATTGAGACATACTGCTTTTGAGTACCACTTTGCAAGTTCACTGATTTGACAACTTAGAGTGTTAGGATAGAAATACATTGGTATTTGGCAGATTTTGGATCTTTACTGTGCATTTATGCATAGCTGCTGTCTCCAGAATTCTTAGTTGTTATTTGCAAGGTAGCCAAGTTTGTTGTTGCTACCCTGTGCCATGTATGGCAGTTCAAAAATCATTGCTGTTTCATTTCAGTAACACCACAACGAATGGTAAGAAATGTGGCTTGTAATGATATATTAACATTATTTTATTTTGCAAGTAACTGTTAAACTAGAGTACTGTTCATATTTCATAGTGTGACTTTTACTGCTGGCTTCTTAATAGCAGAGTTATATTTGCATTTCTCTACTATTTCTTCCTTTTGAAAAGAATTACCTCTTTTGCAGTTTTCAGTGTCTCTCTGAGTTTTATGGCATCTCTTTATGATTTTTTTTCATTCCAAAATATTTTTACTAAAAAAACCCCAGGTTTTGATTAGCAAATCTTTCAGAATACTACTTAGGAAGGTTTTGTCACTCAATGAGAAATCAGTTGTGTTACGCAGGTTCTTTAAAGAGTGCCCTGAGACAGAGTCAGCCTCTGACTTCAGCAAAAATAATTAATTTCTTTTTAACTGTAGCCAACTATCTTGTTTTCTTGGATTTTTAAAAAAATATAATTTCTGTCTTTATGTTTTAACATTTTCTTTCACCTAAAATTCAGGTCCCACAGCTGTTTCTCCTTCACCTTTTTTCAATGCAAATCTTACCAACGCTGCTTTAGGAATTGTCACAGCGCTCAATGTCAACATAAAGCGAGGTCAAGTACTCTTCTCTGGGTATGTCAACCTCACCCTTAAATGGAGGTGTGGCTTCAACACAAAAGACTGCCATTTTTGTGGGCATTATNCTGCGTATCACACACTTGTACCTTACTGGTCTTTAAACTGTTGTTCAGACAGGGAGTCTTCCTGGGATAGGAGAACCTGCTCCTTTGTACAACTTATCACTGTTCAGATATTGTAAGGGCTTTGTCAGCATTTTGCCTCCTGTGTTACGGAGGATCCTTTCAAGTCTTTATTTATCTCTTTGCTTTTTTTCTTCAGGGACAAGGGGCAAGGCCTTCATCTCACCTTCTTCCTGTACTTTTAACTAGGCTTTTTTGGTAAACACCCTGGAAAGTTTTTGACTCTCCCACCTGGTGCATGCTGT
>VWZN01021501.1:19763-35391 GCA_013396955.1 Regulus satrapa
TTTTTCATCATCATCATCATCATCATCATCATCATCATCATCATCATCATCATTATCATCATCATCAGATTCAAAATTTTATATTTTCAAGTAACAAGAAAAGTGAAAGCCATACAGTAAAGCCATTAAGTTCTTGCTCACCCTGTAAAGAGTTGTTATTTCATGAAATATGGTGCCCCTTTGAAAATCTCTAGTTAAAGAAAAATTATCATAAGTGATCATGTAATCATTTAAAGGAAAATTAGTTTTAAAAATTGCATGTTTTTCTCAGCAGATAATCTTTCTAATGCTAATCAAAGTATGTAGCAATATTTTGAATTTACATTTTGGTGCATTCCATATTTAATGGCTGTTTGATGTACTGGATTCCTGTCGGTATNGGTTTTTCCCACCAAAAATACTTCTTAGGAATTACCAGAATAATTTAATGTCTCTTCCTTAAACTTCATGAAGCTGTCAAAGCCAAAACTCTCCAAGCCAGAACATTCTTATCAGTGTAGAAGAATTTGGAAACTCATTTGTAATGCAAATCACCCAGTCACATCATCATTGTCAAATGCACTGGAGAATAGAATATTCCTATTGAACAAATTACTCACCAAGAATCACAGCAACAACGGTGAAGAGCACAAAGGCATTCCTCATTAAATAACTTTTAACATCGTCCTTTGTTATGCTCTGCACTTTTTTTTTTGCCAAAAGTGTACGTTTCCGGACTCCTTGTTGAATTCGTTCCATCCTACTTCCAGGTTTTGGATCTTCTCCGTCACCTTTAGTCATTTATCTTGCTGAAAGGTTTCTTTTATGATTAACTTCCGTCAGTATCCCTTCAGAAAGGAGGTATTTCAGCGGGAAGTATTGGAGAAACCTGCAAGACAAGAAATATCAAACATTGCTGTAAGATTTTATGGGAATGATTAGCTATATATTTGCATAGAAGATAAAATATTCTCCACGTTTCAGTAAAACTTGATTGTTCTTAATATCCAAGCAGTTTTTGATGCAAAACCTCAATGGCTTTTAAAGAAGGATTATATGGACTGACCAGATAAGTGTCCCATGTCTTCAGAGATTCAAAACTGTAACACCAAAGTTGCTAGAAGCAACCGTTTTTATATTTGCTAGCATGCATAAATGTAAAATCAGTACAAATCATAGCAACTTAAGGTATTATAATGCTTAAAACTATCTGTGAGGCTTGCTTTTGTACTTTTTATCATGCCATTATTATTTAAAAAAAAACCCCAAAACCCAGCTCACCTTCACATTAACCATTGAATAGAAGTATTTTGCTCAAACTGGTACATTTAAATTATTCTACATTTCAGATGTTTTTAAATGATTGAAGGCATTGCCTCAATTCCTTCTTTTCACAGGGAAAAAGGCAGCAGCAATGGTTTATTTATCTCTCAACCACTATTTAGAAGATATGACTTCGACAGCTTTATGTTGATAGCATTCATCTTTTAGCTGTATAAAGGACTCTGAGCGTATCTGTGAAACATCAGAAGTAATATCCCACTTTACATGTTGCTTCAGACCGTGATACCAGCTTGCATTGCAGAGTAATACTTAACTTGTCCTGACAGCAACTATGAGCATATATCACAGAATCACAGACTGTATTAGCTGGAAGGGACACATCAGGATGATGGAGTACAAACCCTGGACCTGTGCAGGACAACCCAAGAACCACACCACGTTTGACTTCGAGAAATCACACTCTGGATCAGCCTTAAAATGTTTCAATATTAAAATTATCTTTAATTTCAGATTGTGGGGGTTTGTTTTGATGGCTGCTTTATATGGTTTGTTTAATAATGGAGCCTCCTCAAAGGTTTTTCCAGACTGAGAACCCATTTTTTGAAGTCTTAGTTAATATAAACTGGCATGCTATTTTTAAAAGAAATTAGTAATGAATAAATGAATAAACTTAGGTGCTTCTGCTGAAATCTGTCTCTGTTTATAGGCAGTTCAACTCTAACAACTCATTTTTAATAAATGTAATGCCAAAACATCTTTCCCCCCCCCTCCCCTTAGGAAGCANCAGAAAGAGCGCGGGTGCAGCCGAAAGGATGGCCGCGTTAATTGCGACACAAAGGCTCGGAGCGAGGGGCGAGCTCTCGCCGCTCCGGGCCGCCCTGCAGGGCAGGACGGGCTCTCACCTTCGCGGGCCTTCCGCAGCCTTAGCAGCGCGCTGGGGCGGGCAGGGGCTTCCCGGGGCGGCGCGGCCGAGCGGGCGGCGGGCAGAAATCTGACATCTGCATGTGCTCCCCAGCACGGCAGCAGCTCACTATCGCTGGNTGGTTTGACATTGGCCAAACACCAGGCATCCACAAAAGCCACTCATTCAACCTCTCCTGGCAGAGGAGAGAAAAAAAAAAAAAAAAAAAAAAAAAAAAAAGACTAAACCGACCCACCCCGAGCCGCGCATCAGCAGAGAGGGGAAAGCGGGCCTTGTGGAATATTGATTAGTCTTGGCACAGTGAAAGCAGGGTCACTTTCTTTGTTTTTCCTTTTAGACCACTTTCACGCTTTGTCAGTTCAGCTTCGTTAGAAATGCAAAATCGGGATCCGGGAAGAATTGAGGGATCGCACACACACAGAGCAGGGGACGCTGGAGCGCTGCTTCGTTAGACATTCCAGGCTGGACATCTGAAAATCCTAAACATAATTATATAACACTACCCCTGTGCTTTAAAAAATAAATTGTACAATATCGGAGCATGCTGCTGTGTTCTAAAAGCAGGCACGGTGTGAAAGCTATCACGTATTTTCCAATTCTTGAAGACAGCTAACTGTTCAAGATCTACTCTTGCCAGGGTGGGGAACCAGGCATATCTTTCAGAAGCAACTGGAACATTATCAAGGAAAGGGAAAAACACGATCAGCTATATTTTTTTTTTGTGTGTTTCATGCAGATATTCGAAATACATAGCAAGACGTGGATCTTCTTTGGCAATTCAAACTCACTTGATAGCAAGCCCCCATTCAGCCTGTTTCAATAGCAGAGAATGAATGAATGAAAGGAAGAGTATAAAATATCCACGTTTGAGAAATAAATGGCTTTCAGTTTTTCTAGCATTTCAAACTATGTGTTGTTGAAAAGGCATTTGTTGAAGGGAGTCAGGGGAATTCCCACAGAACTTTCCTTTTTAGAAAAACATTTAAATTTAAGCGTTGGTAAAGTGAGGTTAAAATATTCCATAATTATGTTTCTGTGCATCTTTCACAGGATTTAAAGTATTTTCTTATAAGAAAAATACTGTAAATCAAAACTTATATGACATTTAAATTATTTTCCTGAGAAGTCGTTCTAAATATACAGGAAAAATAGTTATGTATGATACATACATAGAATAGATAGGTACCAAATAAAATTAAGAGCAGATTTACTTCCGCACAGTCAGAGTAATGGTGTTGCCAAAGTGTTTTCCAATCTGAATGTGATTCAAATAATGATGTATAATGTAGAGAGAAATAGTATAGCAATCATTTCAAATTTGCTTATGGTTAATGTAAGTTTGAGATTGACTTGTGTACCATAAAATCTTGATCTTTGGCATCTAACTTTCGAAAGAAAACATCTAAATTAACTTATCAATTAACTTTAAAAATGAAGAAAAAACATTGACAGTTTATATTGCAAAGACAGAAACACATGCTGTATTTTCTAGCACCTGGCATCTTGTCTATCTCATTTTTATTTTTTGTGGTGCAGTTTTTAAATAACTTCCACTGTTTTTCTGTACATGTGGACTGACCTTTTAATGAACCTTTGCCCTCTAGCAATCTGCTTGTTTGATCTTTCTTTTTGTAGTATGCCTTGCTTTTTGCAAAACCTCCCAGATAGTTCTGCCCTCTGCTCATATGAATAGCAATGATCCCCTTGACTTAATGGGACAGGGTCAGGCCCCAGGTATGTCATAATTTAATGCTTTCATTAATACTGGAGTCTGTGAGAAATCAGGATAATCCTGTGAGAGAATCCATTATTCAGTGGGATAAAATGAAAATAAACAGCAGTAAGTTGGACAGCTCAGCATAACTTCAACAGTGATACTTTTATTATTGCTCACAGAACAACAGACATTATTACATGCTTCTTAGATAAATAGAATATTAAAAGCTTTTAGGGCAATATGTTCAAAATTTTCTGTCTTTTTCCTCTCTCATTCATCTTCTGATGTTAATTTATTTTCTTGATTTTAATTTTCAGGAGTATTATTCTTTATATTATAAAACCCTATGTATTTTAGATATCCTGGATAACAAAACAAACAAACAAACAAAAAAAAATTAATAGCACGGTGTCTCTCTGCAACACATGTAATTAAAATGCACTGGAATTTCCCTTTGTAGATATGATAGATTTAACAGATTTAGTATACAGTATTTATTACTAGACCTGGGACAAATTTAGAAGGTTACTGGTTATGTTCTTCTTTCTGTAGTGTTTTCATCAGTGTTAGTTTCCAGGAGGAGCAATTTAGAAGTTAGACACATTGTAGATTATAGATCTGACCAGTCAAGACAAACGATATACAAAATCATTGTTATGTTTTGCTGATTAACAAAGAGCGCAGAGCGCCAGCCATCAGGGCAACCACCATAGACAAAATAATCTCCACACGCTTCGGGGTGGTAGGTTTTCTTCATAATCATCAGCAAGGAGTGACCTAAGGCCTGGATGAGCCTATCTGTGTTGACATACTAGCTCAGCACTCTAATCTGTGCTTTGGGTTCCGCTTTCAGCCCGGCTCTGATAATGCCCCGGGTGGCTTGCAGAGCAGTGAAGTGCAAGGACTACCTGAGACTTGGACCTCGTCCTCGCAAGGAGCGTGGATTCAGCCAGCTGAAATCATGTGTTATGGCAAACCCAAACACTGGTTGGTTGTGGCTGACAAAGTCTGTCAGTAAATGTACTTTGCGCAGTATCTGAGTGCCTTTGTAAAATAAATAAAGGTATTAGAGTGGAAGCTGCTGTTCTAACACAAAGTATTGTTATTTTCAGCTGACAAGAGTGGTCAAACAAAAACCCTGGGAAGCCAGTTGTAGCAAATGCAAAAAGTAGAAATGAAGCAACAAATTTTACAATCCCTTAATTTTCATGTGCTGTGAGACTGCATGGATCCTAGCTGAAATAAATTTTAAGATTCAAAGGAACACAGGTGTCACATTAATAAGTCAGCACTGTGAATTAATACTGTCTGAATATCTTAAGTGTAGGAGTTTTAGTTAGAAGCTCAGTGAAATACTGTTGATAACATTATGGTAAAACTGGAGTAAAATTCCTGTGAAAGAATATGTTTATTCATGGTAAATGGCATGCCAGTATGTCCCAGACTTCAATTAAGTTGGACAAAATAAGAAAATATATTACTCTCTTCCAAGCTGCACTCCAGCTTAGAACTGTTTATTACTATTATACACTGTTGTATCATTGAAGAAGCTCTGAGAGGTCGAATTTAATCCATACAAAATAGCAAATATTTGGCAGAGCTAAGCCTTAGGCTCCTGAATATTTGATGATGATTCCAGGTTAATGGCACTTTTTTTTTTTTTTTTTTTTCTGAGATGCTTGGTTGGCTCCTGTTCTTTTGAGCATGCTAAGAAGAGTAGGAAAAATTGTGGTTTAGTGTCAAAAGGGGAATTTTATGAATACCTCCACTTTGGCCAGACAAATGTGAGGCAGCCAAATTTGGCCAGCATATGCACTACAATCATCAAAAAAGCATAGGCTATGTTCTGTTATAGAGTATGAAGTCCTGCAGGAAAAGATCTGCAAATCTGAGTATGGTGTTTGCAGAATCTGCACATTGGAAGTGTTACGCTGTATTGTTATTGCCTCTAACCTCATTTTGTGCCCCAAACAACTTTAGTGCTTAGACAGAGTGATCTGGTTTTGTTTCTCCTAAAGGAATCCAATTCACACCTTGTAAGACGAGTCCATGAAATGAATCAAGCATGTCTTGGTGACTTCTAGAAGAAACTTCTACTGGTTACCCTGAATTTCAGTTTATCTTAAAGCTGTAAACCATTGGTCAAGTTCACTTACAAAAATAAAAAAAACCCCAAAAACCTAAACAAAACAAAACAAAAAAACCAACAACAACAACAAAAAATATCAAAACAAAAATCAGTGTTAAAATGTTCTGTTGATGGCAAGCATTGAATTATTTTACAACATGATACTATTCTGTCAAAAAACATTTCAAAAGTAAAGTTTTTAGCCTAAGATTAGGATGAAGGACTTGTAGTACATGTCAATCTAATCAGCAGGACTCTGATTTTTCAGTAGTCTGCTTCTGTGTTTCTATTTAGTGTTCCGTTACAGTCTTAGCATTGCTCGCTCATGGTAGCCAAGAAATCCTCTTGATCATTTTTATTCCTGCATTTCGAGGACTTGTGCCATGAGAATAAATGTGATTTCATGCTTTTGAGCTCTGTCAGTAGTCAGTCGGAAGTTACACACAAAAAAGGCGGCATTCCTTTTCTGCCCTGTGAAAATTCCCAGCAGAGAAACACGAACCTTTAGTATCTCCACTCAGCATCATGGGCAGTCTGGGCCTTAACACACACTGTATGTCTGACTGCAGCTGAATAGCCAACCTTGTTTCCTTTCAACACAGGGCGTCAGAGCAGCACTCACTCTTGGGAGAAGGGGGAAGGGAAATGAAGCTCTACCAGCAGAGGATGTGGCTCGTGAACTTTTCCCCTAAGTGTCTTATCGAGGATGTGAATGTCTGTATGTACAATGGGGCAATTCTCACCGAAGAATAAGCAAGGTTGTCTAGGAAGGATTTGGGATAGGATGGGACTGTGTCATTGTAAGAAATCTAATGGGATCTCATTGGTAGCTGATAGCATTTCAGATGCAAACGGCTGTACACTGTGGCTTCACTGGCTTTCCCACAGCCAGTGGCAACCACTTAAATGGGTGCCGAGGGAGAGACAGGTTCAATTGAAAAGTTAATACAGCATTGTGGCTAGTTACAAAAGAGCATGACATTGGAGCCAGAAATTTGCTACCCCTATCGCTCAGGTCCCTCTTGGTTTCCTCTTCCCGATTGCTTTTTTTTTTTTTTTTTTTAAATCACCTTTTCTCTGATAAGCTGCTAAACTTCAGTAGCTTGTGACTCGGCAGAGCTAGAGAGAGTGCCCTGGGGATGCTGCAGCAGGGTGTACTTTGAATCATGACCTTCAATCCCTGCCAGTCACAGCGGCAACACAGCAATGGTCCCGTATGGGTTCTGATTTGGGATAATAGCACCATTTTTTGAGTGTCCCATTGGCTGAATTGTTTTCTGTCTTAATTCTCAGACCTGCTGTTGAAGAATCATGTTTCTTGAATCTTGTGTTGTAGTTTATATTGGATATTCTTTAAACAAGGCTTATCACTAGCACATCTGCTAGCTTGTACAACAGATTGGTCTTAGAATATTCTTTTCTTTCTCACTGCTTTTTTTTTTTTTTCTTGACATGTCCTCCTTACAAAGCAGAGGTGGATAGGTGAGAAACAAGACTAAAGAGAAATGGACATTCCTGCATTAGAATATGGTATTATCTACATTAAGTACTTATAAAAAAAAATTGCTTTTCATTTGATATCTTTGTCCACTGTTATTTTTATAATGAAACAACAATTTATCAGCTTTTAATACATCCTAGTTTGTTGTTAGCATAGCAGGTAAGATAAATACAGAAAAAACCACTGTTTTGTATGGAGTTCATTTAAGGAAACTAATTTATCTGGAGCAGTAAGTGAACGTGACTTTTTAAATAGACATTTACTACTATGGAATCATAATTACTGCAATCAAGACACACAAAAATCTTTTGTAAAAATAATTATAATTTAAAAGCATGCAGCTCAAAGTTGCTGCTATAATAATGACTATAATAGCAACTGTTTAGCATTTGGACATTTTTTTGGCAAGAGGGCTTGCATTGTTTATTGTGAGAAAGAAAAAGGCTCTGAGAAAACATGCAAATTTTCAGCAAAGGAAAAAGCAGTATCAGGCTTGCAAAACAGAGGGGCAGAAAGTCTGTTTTGCTTCTATATCTTTAGCTCACAGAGACTAGCATAATTTTAAGTCATTTGACTCTTTTGGATGATCTCTGTTTAATATAACATGTAAGATCCTAAAATATCTCTTTCACAGTACCCCTGGCATCCAGACACAGGCTGTGTGGTGGTCAGCATTTATTTTCTTATTTTGTTTTTCATTCTGAAATTCCATTCTCTGTTGGGATCCAGAGTTCACAGACCTCATTGGTAATCAGCAATTAGATTGAAACAGGAACTATCTTTTAATATTTATTATTCACTGTTCTTCTTGAAATGTGATCAAATGCCTGTCATCATATATATAGAAAAATTAAGGATTAGATAGTATGAACAAGTATGTTTCAAAGGAAAGATGGCATATCACTGGTGTGATATATTACCTCAATTTGTTCTGTCAATGCTAATTTCTTCACTCAGCTTCTGAGAGGATACAAATATTGTTGTTGTACAAATAAATTCAGATAATCATAATTAAATATTAAGTACAATTACAAAGAAAAATTAATTGAACCCACATTTTAATGCTGTCTTTCTGCAACAAGACAAAGAATGGATGCACTGTACATTGTTTTTATTTAGATTTCTGTGACATACAATGAAAGCTTTTTTGACACATATTGTAAATGCATCTATAGAAAGAAAACAAACAAAAGTCTTTTCATTAGGACCAGAAAACATTAAAAGAAAGATGTAAATCAAATATCTCTCCCATAAAATAGCATCCTATCCTTCATTTACAGATTCAGTACATCCTACATATCAGATTTGTTTTCATGTTGTCAGTTATTCCTTCCATTCTGTTCCATTCTGAACTTCTACCCCAAGACAAGTTAATTCAATATCCTTGTCCTACCCTTGCCCTTTTTTCCTTGTAAAGCGACTACTTGCCATGTTTTTGCAGGTTCAGTGCTCTTCTTCTCCCTTTGCTTCCATTATTCTAGCCAAATTTTTACTCCTTAGCCCACCTTTAGTTTCCTTGGAGTCAGAGAAAAATTACTCAGAACAGATCTTGTTTTAATTTGAATTGATGAATCCAGGTTTTGAGGAAAAGTTAGACCTCGGCCCTATCTGACTCTTAGATGCCTACTCCAAACCATTCCTTATTTTAGGAGCTTTCTCTGGGTAGTTCGTAACACTCCTTTTCCCTCTGTTCACTCACATTAATTTCTCCCTCTTTTTGACTTGCCATCTTGTTCTTTTTCTTTAGTTCACTGTATCTTCTTTTCCAACTCTGGCTTTCACTTGTGTTCCTCTTATACCAGCTCTCAGTGGTTTGGGAGTCAGCCTGGAGGTCTCACTCATCCTGACATGGATCCATGGAGGAGTTTTACACCATAAACGTGCAGCCTGGGGTGTCCCTACCGACAGTGGGTAAGCGCTTGTGTAGCTGCATGCTGGAAACCAGCTAGTTAGAAATCTCTCCCTCCTCCAACTAGACAATGATAGAGGGTATGGACAGTGGAACAAATTTCCCTTTTAAACTGCAAGGATGTCAACTCTTCCCTTCCAAACAGGGGTGTCTCTTCCGCTTACAGACTGCATGCAGAAAGGAAATTATTTTAATTAATTTGTTAAACCAAAGGAAATGTCAGAGTGAACAGCCAGATGCCTTGCAAAACAAAAACATTTAGGCCAAAATAAGGGGAAATAAGAGACAATGTGTTTGAAAATGCTGCTTTATACAGGTCTTTCACATGGCTCCAAAAACGTCTGTATTTCTTCCAGTTATGTCTACCTCCTAGTGTTAACTTCAGAATGGTGATGTATTGGGTGCTTTGCTTAGCCACCCCGTGAATGGTTCCCATTCACCAGAAGTCTCAGCTCACTCCATATGCAGGCAAAACTCCCAGTGAAGACAATGTGAGTCCAGGTCCCCTGACTCACATTTTGCTCAGGCAAAACCTCCATTGTCCAGTGATTGCTTTGCTCAATGAGGAGTGATTCAAAAGTGCTGAATAGGAACCCAGTCAGCTGTGCTTTGATACTATTTTCCTGATGATTCATTAATTCTGTAAAATCATTATAAATGTCTTTGTAGAATTATCCAGTAATTTTTGTTTAGCCTAAACATTAAAAAAACATCATCTGTGAGAGGGGGGCATTTCAGGAAAAGTATCACTAAAACAGTATTTTTTCAGCAATCTGAATATTTCTTACAAAGTATTTGATATTCCTGACTTCCTCTAGGCCAAGGAATATGAGAACATTTAATTCTTTGATCAGGTTCCTGATAAATTATTAAAGAGTGAGTTCCAGTGATACAAAATAGGAGAATAAAGTGAGAGATGAGTGAAATGAGATGATCACATTCAGTTGTTTTTGTCATGCTGTATTCAAACAGTTTAAAACAAGTTATGAGAACTTTTTAAAATTACAAGTGATTAAAGTCTACAGTAGTTCAGTAATAAATGAGATTCAGAACTGCTGTTTGCACAAAGAGCATAAACAGTTGAAATCTTGTTTGATTGTAGGAATAGCATTTTACTTTGATGGACCTATGTGAATACCATGAAAATCAAATATGTTTTGTCTCAGGTTAAAATTTTTAATTTTCTTTTTCCCCGGTTTTATCAGGGATGTGTGAGGAACTTCATTCCTTTCTTTTCTGATACCTGAGGGCTTTCTTAATGTGGTGCAAAATAAGTGGAAAATGCTATTAATTTCTCTTCCCACTAATTTCACTGCTATGAATTGCACAATGTACTACAGAAGTATGCTTTAAAAAGGTATGAGGTCTTCCCTGAATATATTTCATTTTCATTACCAGAAACTCCAGGAGCCCTATCTAACAATGAGACTCATCTTCCAGAGACAAGTTCCTGCTCTGTAAGATGTGAGACCAGTGATCCACAAAGGTCAGCTCTCTGCCTATCCCAGAACTTTTCTTCTTCATTCACATGAAAAACATTTAGCAGATATTTAGTAAAAGCCCCTGAAAGCCTCAAAAATGATGACAGAATGCAAGGATCATGAATCACATTTTTTATGTTTCAGATGGATTTACTAATACAGAATGAATTAAATAGGAATCTCTAGATAATCCTGGAAATCTACGTTGCCTAGTAATCCAGGATGGATGTCATCTGTACCTGATGTACCTGATTTCCATCACCAATAGTTTTGCTTTCATTTGGATTCTCATATAACAACACTTCAGACGTAGTATTCATATAGAATATTTCAACGCTCTTCATTCTGCTTCATTAGCTCTCTGCTGATGATTCTTTCCGCTGAAGGGTTTTTACTTACTTTTAACAGCTCTTTGAGGTGTTTTTTTTATGCCAGATTTAATCTTTCCTAACTGGAATTTCGTAGTTTGATGCAAGTTAATGATCACAGGCCTCCTTCCCATCCCAAATATTAGTTTCATCAAACTTCTTCAAGAAAACACAAACTAAGCTCAAGAATTTCCATACAAGTTGGAAAAGTAAAAAAAAAAAACCTCAGAATTTTTCTTCTCCTTTGTATTCTGACCTTTTTCTTTTGAAGCCACATTGGTACATGGAAAAGGACCTATCCCACCTCTTTTCATAAATTAGCCCTTAAATTACTCTCTTGCTACTGTGATTATGTAGATTACAGTAAAAAGATGTCTGAAGAAGAGCATAAGAAATCCTTTCACTTCCTCTGGAATTGTAAATTTTATAAAAGTTTACTACTAATCTGCTTTTTAGAGGGAGGTTCCAGCTCTGGATTCCTAGGCACTGTTAGAGCAATTTACAATCCTGTTCATTTTCTGAGAGCTTCATGTAAGGGTCCTGAAGAAGGAACATACTCAGTTCCTGCTGTAGGACATCATGTCATGATAATATCCCCTCCCAGACTCACCACTTCAGAACTATTCTGTTAATTTTGGTACTTTTAACACAGTACAATATAATAGGATACTCATACATCACCTCTAGTTGAGGTCTTAATACCCAGAATAAATAATAATTTTAAAGCAGCAAGATCATTTCTGCCTCTCTTTTTTCATTTGCTTTTCTGTCTCTTTTTTTTTTATTAATAACAAAATAAGCATAATCTTTCCATTATTTTTAAGTATTTAGTTATTAATTCCACCAGATATCAAACTGACTCTAAGTTAGAAGGTTCTGACGTAAATTTTAATCATTATAAAAAATAGCAGAAGTTGTCCATTCTTCTAGTAGAAATGAATCAACAAATTTCTGCACTCTAATGTTAAGATCACTTGTAGGAACAATTTTATTATTTTACTTGACATTAGTAGAAGTCAGCATTCATGACTGTGTTGAAAGCTAGATGTTTTGTGAAACTGTCATTGTGGAGGATCCCATGAAAATTCTGCTAAGCAGATTATATCAGTCTTGTTCACAAGATATTCTTCAATCTGAGAAAACATATTTAGGTATCCACAGATTGCTTTGGGCATTTCTTTAGAAAGGATCTTTCAAAAAGACTCATGAATATTCTGTAGGTGGCCATTTGATCACATCACTTGCTGGGAAAAGTCCACAGAAAAGGGAATATTCCTGACATACGCATTTACCTTTTATGAGCCTGAAAAATTTGCAATTTTTGTCTCAAGTGGTATATGTGGCTTTTTAATGATTTTTTTTTTCCAACCAATGAGATTACTGGTGAGAATATAACCTGGACTGCAAGGTCATCAACAAATTGTTAGGAACATTCCTATTTCAAAGCTCCTTTGAGTTGGACCAAATCACAAAATAATCCAACAAGCATCAGAGACAGGTAACAATGAAAGACAGGAAGGTGCAGCTGGTGGTAGAAATGTGGTCAGAGCTGAGAGATGACCCTTTAGAAGAGCTGTGATCTCTGCCTGTCTCAACCAGCCCCTCAACTTAACTGGCACAGGATATAGAAATATTTCCAGAGAAGCAAAGGATTGCTTTGCATGTTTACTTGCCCCTTCTTCCTGCTATCAACAGATCAGAAAGAATGAATGGAACATCAGGGAAACTGGATGCTGCTGCAGAGTGCAGTGCTGTGATACTAAACCCTGAGTTCAATATTCAAAGAATCTTATATGTGCTAATATTAAAGCTATTCTTCCCGTGCTAAGGTCTTTGAAGTCTTTCACTCTCTGGACAGGAATGTTAGTTCTACCACAGGGCAGAGAAAGCAGACACAGTTTTGCTTGCAATTAATGAGAGCAGCCAGACCTGAGGAGGTTATGTCCTGCCAGCATTGCAGTACTAATAATATCCTTCTATTCCTGAATTTCTTCCAAAACAAACAATCAAAAAAGAGCCTTTCCCCGACTAACACTACTTTTTCCTTTTCTAACAATATATTTAAGATCATTCCCTGACTTTTTTTTTTCCCTATACTCAAGCGTGTGAAAGTCAGTACTTGCCCTCACTTTGGAATCACAGGAGCACTGCATAAACCACAAAACTGGTCAGTGATTGCACAAATAGAAAAGTTCTGAACTGATAGATTTGTAGCAGAAAAATCTTAGAGATCATCAAGGAATAAATGTACTAGTGCCATATTTATATACTATTCTCTGGGTTTACTGACACTGGTTTATTCACTTAAATTGACTCAATCATGACATTTGGAAAATGTTTTTTACAGTATTTTGAGGCTCTCTGTAGCATTCTGTAGTATATTTGAACAAAAGTCTTGCAGACAGAAAAACATTAACTTCTCCCTGTAGGTACTGCATTTTAACACTGTAAATTCTAAGAAGAGTGAAACAAAATTTTTATTGGAAAAGTTTAATATTGCAATATTTTTGCTGTAGATACTCCTATAACATTTTTGGAGAGACTGTTCAGAATAGCTACAGCTCCACTTTTAAACTAGACATTCTCTTGAGTTCAGAAAAGCCTCCAAACCTCTCACTTCAGCATGTTAATCCATCACTGATTATATTACACACATGTGAAACTCGAGGGAGAAATCTCTCAGCTGCATTTTTGCAACCTCATTAATGTCATTCTGCCTTTCCTTTTTATGCTTGCCTCTCCTTTTGTTCACAAATGTAATGAGTGAAATCTTGGTATGAATCTACAATGACTTTGCATAGATAGAGTGGTTTTGTTTTCCTATTCTTCATTGTTTTCTTGATAAATCTGCACTTTGATCTTGAAGCTGCCTTACCCCTGGCACAGCTCTTATTCCAGTGGTGCCTGTGGATTCTTTGTGAATGAAGAGTAAAAGGCTGAGTTTCTAAGCACAGGAAAATGTGAGAGTTCCAGTTCAGATGAAATACAGAAATTTGCTGTTATGTTTTCCAAAAAAATGTGTATCCTCTGAGCAAACTCAAGAAAAAAAAATTACATTTCACACATCTTGAAGTAAGAGCTATGAATTTATTCCCAGGCCTACTGTGAAGAATTTTCATCTAAAACTTAGGTGCAAGTTAGTTGAAAGAGTGAAATTGGATTGAAACATCCATGTATATAATATCTCAGTATTTCTCATCATTACGATATCATCTATCAAAATTTAAAAACAGGGCAATCAAAGTGACATTAGAAAAATACTTGTTTTCCTCAGACAAGTTTCAAATTGAAGTTCTAATTACATTATAACAGTGAAAGCTGAAATTTCAAATTATTAGAATTTCTTTTGCCACACAGGTTTTACATTAAATTCTATTTTAACAGAATGCAGCCTGCTCAGTGATGGGGAGCAGGTGACTGAGGGGCCAGGGACAGCTGTTTTCCTTGAACACTGCGTTGCAAGGGTATACTTTAGATACACTTTGACAACTGTCAATGATTTCGCATACACCTTAATGTATGAAAATAAAAAAATAAAAGGTAGTATGAAAAAAAATAGACATTTTAAAACTAGATTTCTCCATCTGGGATATTTCTTCAAGTTGAGAAAAAGCATTCCCATCAGTTGTTACAGGTTTAAAAATGCCTTATTTTTAAGGGAAAAGGCAACGGAACCCCACAAAGATATTTTTATTCAGAGCATTTGCACTAGAATAATAAATACAAATAAATACTTACCTATGGGATGATATGGTTGTGCTGCTTCTTATTTTTCATTCCATATTAGTGTTTACAAAGGTTGATATGTTGGCACAGCAGGAATCTTATGTTTGCCCTCTAGCCATATACACTCCTGGGTCATACTCAGGCAACCACACTGGGAGCTCCCTGGGACCCTGCCAAAAACCTCAATCCTGCAATCAAAAGCAATATTTTCTTCATGAACAAGAGGTAATTCAGTCTCTGCACATGTTTGGTTTGGTCCTAGTGTGATGAGCAGTTTAGAAAACATTCTGTATTTGCGTGGTGATTTCATAACTCCTCATGGGCAGCAGTGTCAGAACGCTCACAGGGATTTGTGTTCCAGGTACTTATTGCCGTGACCATGGCATCTGCAGATTCTGCATGTTCAAAAATCCACGTTTGACTGTGTATATCCGGAGGTTTGGTTTCTGACTATGAGGCCAGCTTATATTGGGCTGCAAACAGCCGCAGGATCCTGTGTACTAAATTGTGCCCAGATTTGGTGATGGCTTTATTGTGCTGACTGACATACTGGGAGACTAAGCACAAGGAGTTCTTATAAAAGAAATAGAAGGAATGTGCCCCCATATTTATA
>VWZN01021501.1:49674-68149 GCA_013396955.1 Regulus satrapa
AAAAAAAAAAAAAGCTCAGCTAGCTCTATCTGAGAGACTTTTGCAACCCTAATGTATTTACCTTTGAAATTAAGATCTCCCAAATAAGCCCAGTAATTTAAAAGGAAAACTATAAGGAGAAAATAATCAAATTTAGTAGGCTGAAACAGATATAGTTCTATAAAACTAATTTCAGAAACAGTTAATACTAGGATAATACTTCTCTGTTTTTTCCAACTTTATTAATTGAGCTAATAAAGACCAGTTTCCTCTTTCTATAGACATGAATTGCCCATTGCTTTGTCCATTTATATCAAGGTTTCAAGGCCTTCTGCAGTAATACAAAATTTTGCAAACTCTTCTTCATCAGGGAGGTGCCCAAAACTGACACAAGTGACTTACACATAATATAACACCTTTAATACAATCTTTGACTACTTAGACTAACAGGCAGTAGGTGCAAATTATTGATTTTGTACTGCTGGAGGACAAAAATCCTGCTAACACTTGTCACTGTTGTACATTTCCTAAAATGGTCAGTGCAGAAAAGTTTATGGAAGGACATTCCCACCCTTCTGCTAGTATTTTTTGTACTCCAGAGCATAAAAGAAGATGCATACCTTTCTCATTTTCTTCTTTCATTCTGTCTGCCTTTTATGGTTTTTCAGTCATGTTGAGAAGCTGCAGGCAACCCAGCTCCATTGACTGAATTCCTGCAGTAATTTTATATAATGAGTTTTGGTCTGCCATAGGGCAGCTTTGGACAGCATGATGCTGCTCTCTGTTTAGATTTGGTCCCAATCTTTACTAGTACAATACACTAGCAAATTAGATGGCAGGGAAATGCTGTGTTTCTAAGCAGGCTTGCATGAAACAAATGTCACCAAATATGGGGCAGATAGAATATGGAAGGTAGTTTTAAATATTTTTCATGAAGTACTGTTTTCTTGGACAGGAACGTGAAATATATTTTTCCTTTGTTTATCAGAAAGATTTGGAAAAAAACCCCAGTAACAAGAAGATTCATATCATCCTAATTTTTTCCCAGTATATATGTCCTAGAACATTTATGAAGTTGTCTAAAAGCATTTTTGTAGAAGAGGTATCCACCCAGAAATGAGCAATTTTATCTACCAACCACTCATAAAAATTATTCTAGTGAAGATATGTTGGAAGTGTCACAGCAGGATTGATAGAGTGACACTGGAGTCCATGAATCAGAAGGCAAAGTTGATGATTTTATTGAAAGTTATTGTGAGAGTAGAGGATAGCAAGCAAGCAGGCAGGCAGACCATGCAGCACAGCATACTGAAAAATCATGGAGGAATATTTATGAGCAGGTCCAATGTGCTAGACATGGATTGGTGCAGGAGGGAGCTAAGCAAAGTCCACCACAGGTGTCTCTTTATCTGTTCAGTGAATGTTTATGAGAATTCTTTCTGATGTTCTCAAAACATCTCAGGGCCAAGTCTTGGCCCAGACTGTGAACCACATGGAAGGATGTAGAATAAGAGTGAAATCTGTAATTCTACAAACAACCAAGCAGTCAATATCAGAAACCACAAAGAAGTCTGTAACTATCTTATGATTCATAGGTAATTATTGCAGGAAATTCTTGAGTTTCATATTTTATTTCTGCTGGTTTCTGTTGGTTTCTGTCGGTTCACCCAAATAGTCAGAAATATTGCCTTCTCAAATGGAAAAAAAAGTCTTTATTTTTCAGAAAAAAAGCATGAATCATGTTAATAAAAATAATTCATGAAATAAATCTAAATTTAACTGTAATCTGAATCTGCAATTGAATATGAATCTCAGACGAGGTTTAATGTTATATATAGTTTATAATTTGATTTAGAGAGAACAGTTTATGCACATTCAGACAAATGTTTAGCAAATTTATAGAATAGAAAAAAAGAAGACAAGAGTCATCTTTAAAGAAATTGAATGGATGAAATCTTGTAAATGAATTTAAATGTTTTGATTTATATTTTGGTTTCAGATGTGATCCTGAGGGAGCATCAGTACCCAACTACTGGAAACCTGCAACAAGCCCACAGCTGAGTCTTCATGGAATTTATAGCTTCCAATCCCAGTAAAGGGTATGGATTTCTCTGGTTTAGTCACAGATACTGTAGACTACACTTTCTTGTGGCACTATCCATGGATTAGAGGAAAGAATTAGGCAAAATAATGGACCATGAGTTACCTACTAAGTGATGCTTCATTTCTTTTCTCCAAGTAGGTAAAATCAAGATACCAAAGAAAAATACCACACCCACTAAGAAAATCTTATTCACTAAATTCATAACCTGAAGAATGAGATGTTAAGATTAATAAATATTCATAAGTTAACATTCATACAAAGAGATACTACAGCATTTTTTAATACTCTGCCATAGAGGTTAATATTACTCCATTACCACAGCTAATCCAGTATTTTATTCTACAAGTCAGATATGAAAACAGAGATTACTTCTAATAAAAGGTAGGCTGAACTAAATAAAGAGTTTTGATATTGGAACAAAGGAAAAGACATAATGTTTTGTGTTGATGCTGGCCAGATGCCAGACCGCCATCCAAGCACCTCACTGACTCTCCTCTGCAGCTGCCCAGAACAGAGGAAATGTAAGGAAGGGTCCATGGGCTGAGATAAGGACCAGGAGAGCTCACTCCTCAAACATCATCATGGACAGAACAGGTTCAACTTGGAGATAGTAAATGAATTTATTACTAGCAAAGTTAGAGCAGGATAATGCGAAGTAAAATAAACTTTCTCAGCCCATTCCCTCCCTCCTTCCCAGCTCTACCTCCTACTCCAGCAGTGCAAGGAGACAGGGAATGGGGCTGTGGTCAGTTCATCACCCGGGGCTTCTCTCGCTGCTGAGGGAGAGGAGTCATTCCCCTGCTGCACGGGAGACAGAGCTCCATGAACTTCTCTGACCCGAGTCCATCGAGGGCAGCAGCTCCCCTCGACCTGCTGCACTGGGTCACTCTTCTGGGGCTGCAGTCCTTCCAGGACAGGCTGCTCCTGCTGGAGCAGGGCCCTCTTCCCATGGGCTCACAGGCTCCTCTCGGGCACCCACCTGCTCTGGCATGGGGCACAGCCAGGGCTGCAGGGGGATCTCTGCATCCCTGTGGAGCTCCAGGGGCTGCAGGGACACAGCTGCCTCACCAGGGGCTGCACCAGGGGCTGCTGCAGGGGAACCTCTGCTCTGGCACCTGGAGCACCTCCTGCCCCTCCTCCTTCACTGACCTTGGTGTCTGCAGGACTGCTCCTCTCATGTGTTCTCAGCCTGCTCTGCTCTGGTCATAATTACATCTGAACAATGCCTTTCTTCTTCTAAAATATGTTATTCTTCTTCTAAAATATGTTCTTTCTTCTAAAATATGTTATCACAGAGACATTACCACCATTTCTGATTGGCCCAGCCTTGGCCAGCAGCACCTCCATCTTTGGAGCCACCAGGGATTGGCTCTGCTGGACATGGAAGAAGCCTCTGGGAGCTTCTCACAGAATCCACCCCTGTTACCCCACCCTGCTACCAAAGCCAGGCCATGCAAAACTAATACACACAAAAAGAATTTTCCTGGAATGTTTTAGGTACAGTTAAACCCATGTCTATTGGAAGGCAACATTATCTATGGAAACCTGGAAACTTTCATTAAGCTCTCATTTTAAATTCTAAAGGCCAAGAGTGATGTCAGAGGACATGTGAAGAGTGAAAAAGTATATAGCAGTTGCATGCATTATCTAGATTATCATGAACATTTTCCTAAGGTTTCAAATTTTCAGGCATGTCTTTTCAGAGTGTCTAATGTTGTCATCACACATCCAGGATCCTGACTCCTATTAGAGTCTAAAAGGAAAGTACTATAATGTGAGTTTGTCAAATACTCACATGATGTACAGCTGTTTGGACAGACTATGCAAAGAAATATAAATGTATATTTACATTTAATATGCATCTCTATAAGGGTATCCAAATTAGCAAAGGTTCTGTGTGTAAGCTAGTTTCCCAAAATGTAGATTTTACTCAATATTGCTAACTTTAGTTATAATAAAACATGCCTGGTTCCCATGCAGAGATTTCCATCTTCAGATTCAAAAATATTTCATAGAGTAACTCATCTTTCCTTAATTTTACAGATGAAGAAACCATAGCGAACAGAAAAAGCAGGATTTTGGGTTGACTGTTTCTTAATATTTCTGTATGTTCTTTACCATAGATGGCTTCAGCTATTTTATGTCACAAGTATTTATTTTTTTGTGTAAACAGAAGCACAAGTTTCAAGTTATCAAATAACATAGCAAAAATAGTATTTATACAGAGGGAAGAACTATGGAAAAAAGGCATTCCTCTTCTAATATTGACTTCAGTAAACAGAAAGTAAGAGGGTGTGCATGCATATGGTCATGGGTTTTTTTAAGGTGAGGTTTTTTTAAAAAATGAACCATTCACAGCTACTTGGGAATGTTTCAACAACACAGTCTTTCTGTGCCTTGTTATTTAAAAAAATAGAAGTGAAACTTCTTCACCTTTGCTCACAGTGCTTGGAACAGCTCTTAGTTCTCCTTCAATGGGAAGTGACAGATAAATTAATATCATTTTAGAATAAAAAGACAGAAATCTCTTTCACATGATTTAGATGCTTGAACTATTAGCAAGTGAACTATGGCAATGCAAACACACCATAGGAGTTACCTCAAAGTTTTCAGACTGAAGCTAAGGAAGACTGAATAGGAAAATTGAAAACACCATCAAAATAGAAATACTTATATATAAATCTTCCAGAGTCATATTCCAACCTTTTTTTTCTCTCAAATCTGTCACACAGAGTGACAATGAGAAAAATTCTTGACGTACAATGTTCAGACACCATACATTAAAAATTACCTTTAAAATTAAGCACTCACAATCTTTCAGTCTTTCAGCTCCTTTTATTTTAATCAGGTTGAATAACTATCACTGTTCCAGGCTTTTTTGCTCATATTTAAACATAGCATAATGGAAAGAATCATAGGTCACTCTTTACTACTCAATTCAACTCTAGATACGTGCACAAAGTTGCAAATCTCTGTCATATGACAGTATTACAATTTCTAATGACATCAAGCCCTCACCCTCATCTGAATAGAGAAAATATTTATGGCACTGTTCTTAAAACAGGATTATTACCTCTGTGTCTTTGCCAAGGTTATAAGGGAAAAGAAAGGAAAGTCCATCCAGCCTGGTTACCATCTTTGCACTTTTCACCAGGTTGCTGCACATCATGAAATGAGTGTGCTCTCACCACAGGCCATGGGGCTGAGGGTCAGGTCTGCACTTTTCCAGTCAGAGCAATCATTCAAGAAAACTACAGAAATTTCAATGTGTTCTGGGAGTTAAAAAGCAGAGTCCAATTCTGCTTCCTACCTGTTCCACAGAAATTTTAAATCTACTGCTTATCTTATATTAAAACTCATAAAATGTTTACAGATTTCAATCCAGGCTTAATGTTTCTAATAATTCAATTGAAATATCCTTCTAAAATATTTTGTGATTAATTTTTAAAATTCAAAAGCAGCACTTGCAACCGGGTTTTACTTTTATGATCTGAATTTGAGAAAAAGCTGGTTTTAGTTTGGGGTTTTTGGGTTTTTGGTTTTGTTGGTTTTTTNATACTTTATGCCTTCATTTTGATTTTCATTCAGTTATTCCAAGCACTTCAAACTACTTCACTGCTGTTGGAAGCATCACAGGGTATTCCATGGCTGACAACATAAGGACTGTACTCCATGAGATGGAAGCGCAATTGTTTAAGATTCTGAGAGCAGATGGGCTTAAGCTTGCTTGGCAATATTGAATACAGAGTGGACCAAATAACTTCTCACACATAACCTAGAGTTTACTTTATAGCTCCCATGGTTATCACATAGTTATCATAGAAATCGCATATCATACTATTCTTTTGACCTCGCAGTCCCATAACATTATAAATTTTAATTTTATCATGGGCAACTGCACATCTGGTAAACACTGGAATAGAAGTATTCCAACAACTATGCCTGGACAGTATTTTGAAATGGAAAAATTGAGTCAGATTCTGGAATTCTGGATGAGTTCCTGTGGTCTGTAGAGTGGATCTTGTTTCTGAGTTATGTGAAAATTCCTGTATTTATGTAGATCAAGGTGACCCCCAATTTTTACTGAATACATATTATTTTGTTATTGGGCCATGGAGTGGAAGTGACGGATACAGTGTCTGCTATCAGCTTTGCAAGAGGCCCTTAGTGTGACCTAAATCCTTTCAACCTGGGGGTATTTTCATCCACAAATATGGTCTAGGCAGAGAGATCTTTTCTAGATTTTTTAAATGCTCTGAGATCCAGGAAGAGAAGCTAGCTATTATGATTTCACAGTGCATTACAACAAGACAGATCCCAAAATAACTAGCAAGCCATGTAGTTTAAATTAGTTTTTTCCAAGAGGAAATTACTTAGGAGATATGGGCTAGACTGTACTAGAGGAACATCCACACCTGCGGTCAGGCAATGTGAACTCCATATTCCCTGCCGGCCCCCAGCTCTGTTCCACAGTCATCATAGCAAGATATACTTCAAAATACAAACTGGAGCCATGTCTTATTTACTTTTGGTAAATAAGACATTCTTTCCAAAATTAAATTTTAAGAATACCTGGTCCTTTTTTTGCAGGAAATGCTAAAAGGGGAGATTCTCAGATGCTGAGGGCAATGACAGAATTATACCTGTGATTACATTCTGGCAACTTTGGAAGATGCTTTCTTATGCCATAATATCATTTACACTACATAATATAAAGCTTTAAGGAAAACCAAAATCACAAAAAACCAAACAAAACCAAACAAAAATAAAAAGCTTAAGCCATTAACATAACTAAAATACCAAAAGGCAATTTTCTGTGAGAAAGCCTTACTTCTCTGAGAATAAATCTAATTCTTTGATAAAATAAATAGTTTTGAAAAATAACCGTACTTCATGAAAGTGCGTGTTTAGAGTCCCAAGTACTGTTTGATTTTGTACAAGCAATTTAAAGTACAATTAGCAGTAAAATAGCCAGTTGTTAAGGCCACCAATAAATTAAAGCCAGAATACAATGGTGACTTGTGCTTAGTATGCAGCTCATATAAACCCCAACTGCAGAGGCCAGCATTAGGATTCTGGACACCTGGTCTGCCCTGGCGGTGAATAAAGAGCAGGGCTGAATGTTGGGCTTCAGTCGTACACTTCTAGTGGTTAATCCTCTTTGTAACGGTCAATTTACATGTTAGAAGATCTAAAAGACAGGAAGTACAGTGTCTGGCTTTGAGTCTTGGTTCAAGAGATTTCTGTTCATCTTCCTATGGCAGAAATTGCAATTTATTACCCGCTATTCTGTAGCTTGTTTCAAAAAATTTTTGTATGTTATACAGTGATTTAGCAATCAACAGCCATGAATACAGTTCAGGTTGTTTGTATGCTGTGTTTTTTACAGCTGAAAATTACACTGTTCATGATATATATTAGAAACTGAATATTGTCTATGTAGTGTAACACCACTATTGACTGTGAATCAAATAGGGGAAAAAAACCTGTTCAGGTGGGTCTCAAGCAACTTCATACATAATACATAATATATTTATGCCTGAATGAAGTAATTTTGCTTTTCAAATTTTTGAAAATATTACTAAGCCAGTTATAAACCTGCTTGAAGTTCAGCAGTAAGTCACCATGAGTCCCACACCATGCAAACATTTCTTAAGGTAACCTGAAAACATGAAGGTGCCCTCAATATCTTAGAGGATCCATACTCCTTAAATGAAGCCTGTGAGCAGAAGGAGTACAAATCTCAGTACCACCATGACCACCAAACTGGTTTCTGGGACCTCTGTGCTGGTCTGACCGGACTTTACAGCAGGGGGTTAGAAATAGATAACCCTTAAGGTTTCTTTCAGTGAAAACCATTCTATGGCCTCTGAGTCCGTGGCTTTTCTTCTGAATCAAATTGTGCCCTGATGAGGGAGAGGGAAGTCACATGAGAACCCATCATGCTGGTCAGCCCAGCTTCTCTCCTGGGCTGCACCATGGCTTTTGCACAAGGTGCACTTGTTCACATTTAACAGCAAGTGTATGGCAGAACATGCTCTGGTTTCGGAACCCATTTAGTCGCCATTGAGTCACTTCAGTCTCAAATGCCACTTCGGTCTCAGGCTGACTCAGACTGGTGCTTCTTTTTTGATGGTCACTCATTTTCTCCCCAGACGTTTTGTACTTCTCTGGGTCTCTCTTTCTCACAATGAATTATTTTGGCTAGTGCTTTAATTACTTACATCAGCTTGAGTCTGTGCTTCTGTCAGGTATTTCCTGTGACTCTTACCTTTTCCAGTACACCCAAATACACAGATGAGATTGTGTTTGTAGCTCATTAGTGGCAAAATATGGCGTGTTATGCTAGATGCTGAATGACTGCTAGTGAATGCTTTTTTGATCTAAGGAGTCTTCAGACTGCACTCGAGATGATAGGTATGTTAGCTGCTGCCCACTCAGTCAAAACATAGAAGCAAGTGCACTAATTGTTCTTTGACTGATGGCTGAAACAGTGACACATCATCCAAACATAAAACCTGAAGAATGATTTGGATTCATCTGTAAACAAGGCCACTCTGGTTTCCCCAATTAGGAAAGAAATGCTTGCCAGAAATTTTTGAAGCACAAATGCTGCTATGATACTGACTCCAGCTTCTCTCTCTGTTTCTGAGTGATCTCGAGCTTTGCAATGTGAGCAGATGAAGGATGATGACAGACTGCCTTTTCAGTATCTAAAGACTCAGCTGTTTGTAGATAGGTGTCTGAGATTTTGGGTTCTTGCTGTGTCTTGTAGAATATCTATAAAAGGGGAGACGAGGACATTGCTGTGCGTAGGCATTAGGAATATCTAAAGAGCAGAGGGATGGTGGAAACATACACAAACTGTGATACAACCAGAGAGGGTAAGAGACTTATTTTCTGTGTGCTGTCAGCAAAGATAGCTTTGGGCTTGTGAGCACGGAATTCCTTGAACTAGTCTGATCTTATGATCTTAATGCAGTCAATGAAAAGACAGTTCTTACAATTTATGTTTTTAAAAAAGAAACTTAATAATCCACGACATGTTACCACATACCTCATCAAATAATGGTATATTTTTCTGGTAATGAAGTGTAGTATCCATGAATAGTTCTGTAATTTCCAGAGAAAAAGGATGGGACTAGCTTATATATTCTAGCTTTATGATCAAATTCTTGACCAACAGTATAACAAAGATACCCGTTTTGGTTTTATCACCAAAAAACAAAAACAAAAACAAATAAAAAAAAAGAAACCAAAAACAACAACAACCTTAGTTCACCATATAATGCTGACTACTTTTCATTACAAATGCCTATTACTATTGATCTTTGCGATCTTTCTTCATTAATAAATTTTTTGAGAGATATGCACAACTCAGGTGATTGATATAATAAAAGTTTTTATGGTACATTTTATGGTTATTTAAATAATTTCATCACATAATCACAATCCATCATTTAACCAAATTAAAGAAGGAGTAAACAAATGGATAGAGGTTGGAAAAAATAGAAAATGAAGTCAACAGAAAAATTAATCTCAGTGGAAACTTGTCCAACTCAGTAAGTAATTTCAGAGCTTTTGAAAACAAAATAGAGATTTTTATATGTGTATTTCATATTTTGTTATTATTTTGAAATCGCTTTTCTACATTTAACTGAAAAGAGGCAAAACACATGAAAGCAAGGGACAGCATCTTATTTTATGCAAAATATTATCTAGCTCTTTATTAGGTGAAGTAAAGGATATGTTGTTTACTCAGTCCCACAGACTGACTTCATGCCAAGCTGATGTACAGCTCTGCCACAGTGGCAAGAAAAAAAAACCATCAGAAATGAAACCCATTTGGCAAAGATTTCAAAAATTGGTTATATTTGCCTTCTTTTCTTTTGCTTTCAATTGTGTCATCCAAATCTTTAGATATCTATCAATGGAATTCTCCTTTCACTTATAGCTATCCAAAAAATATTGTTGGTGGTGTTTAGTTTCCATTAACTCAATCTTTAAGGATAAACAAACTTATATTAACAAGAGGTTCAAAAGTGAGGTAACACTTTTGTTTAAAATAATATAAAAATTTAAAATTGGAAGAAGGTCTAAAGGATTTTTAGCTCCAATGTATGCTATAATGTAAACTATAAAATGCTTTAAGCTAGATTTCTTTAGCAGAAAATGAGACTTTGGAATAAATACACTATAGCTCCTTACAGTTTCAAAAGCAATTCATCAAATATTTCTGTCCACCATCTGACTGCATTGCTGACTTTGTGGAATAATATAAAAAACTAACTTCTATCCCTGATCTACAGTTCTTATCCTTGCATTTTAAAACTTTGATAATTTCATAATCTGAAAAAGTGCAGTTTGTCAACATACTTATGTCAAATGGACCCATTAAAAGTGCTGATAATTTGACTTTTACTGCAAAATTGACAATTTTTAAAACATCATGGCAGTTGCTGGGAGTTTTTAGTGGTTTTTGTTTTTCATTCATTGTTTTTGTTGTTGCTGCTTTTTTCTATTTTGTCTGAATGTACTGCCTAGAGTAATTCCTGTGAAATTATTTTCTCCTATCAGATAATTCCACAAGACCCACGTCCTTGAACTTGCAAAAATAAGCTGTAACTTGTATAAACTAGGAGGAGAACACATAGATCTGTAGTTCTAATGTATACAACAGTAATTATAGGTCGGGGTGGTAGCAGTCTTTTATGAAAGCTAACTGACATTTTTTAGGCAATTTATCATTGGTTGGGCATGACTTTTTCAAGCTTTTACTCACATTTCAGACTGCTGTAACTGAGCATTTGGGGGCATGCTTTTGTGTGTAGTTCTTCCATTCAGATAGAAGAAAACTTTCCTCTTTCAAACTGAGGAAGATATCCATCAACCTCTTCTTTGAACAGCCCTGCCATCTCTCTACTATGGTATTTGCAGCTTGGCAGAGCCCTTAGAGCTATTCCCATGGAGCTCCACCCACACACTGCCGAGTTACACTTTGAATTCCTTCGCTCGGAGTAAGCTGCAAGACTTCAGAAGAGTTCAGCACCTTCATCTCGGGTCGGGGCTGATGGAGACAGCCCCTCACACTGGCTGGCCTGTACTTGTCACCCTGAAAACACAGTTGTGCACAGCAGCTCAGGCACAAAACCTCCCCTAGCACAGTCATTCCCAGCTGCTGCTTGGCCAGCTCTGCTCCAGGCAAGCAGCTGCTGGGAGCAGCATCCTGCACCACAGCTGTGCAGGAGATGCCTGGCTGGAATGGATACATACACACCTAGCCCATTATGGACAGGGAACGGACCAGAAACGGAGCTGGGAAGTGCTGAGCAAGACAGATGAAGAGACTTAGGCTGCAGTTCCTTATGAAAGTTAGGAAACCAAGATGTGCTGTGGTCCCTTAATCTCTGGGCCCTTCCTGCTCACCGCCGTCCCCCTTCTTGCATTGGGTACGTTGTCCTATTCCTTGTTGTGACACTGGTAAGTGACACTTGGCTGCCTCAATTCACCATATCCAGCAGAAGCTATCCAGCCTCGTCCACGCAGTTTGTCTTAAGCAACGTTAGGAGACTAAAGTGACCATTCAAGGGCTCCAACAGGTGCCAATTTCCAACACAAAGTGCATTGGAGGAGGATGCAGCCCACAGCACAGAAGCGAGTAGAATAAAGTACCATGACTGAGAAGTCACCCTTTTTGAGGCACTTTGTTCAGTGTAATTTGTGGAACCAAGTTCCAAAAGGGAATTGATGGAAATATAAAATGCTAGGTAATGGTG
This sequence comes from Regulus satrapa, assembly GCA_013396955.1. Classification (NCBI taxonomy): domain Eukaryota; kingdom Metazoa; phylum Chordata; class Aves; order Passeriformes; family Regulidae; genus Regulus; species Regulus satrapa. Next base: position 61,534 of record VWZN01021501.1, read on the forward strand.
GGGCCGTGGGCTGAAAGTCAAGGAAAAAAATCTGACAACGTTCACTAAGGAAGCAAGATGGATTTTAATGGAACAAAAGAGTAGTGATAAGGTCTGAAAATTGGTTTGACATATAGAAAGGAATGTTGTTGGTAATGGTGTATGCTTAAGGACTACAAATCTAAACATGTATAAAATGGCAAGGGGAGAAACAAAGATAACTCCATTTGTTCTGTAGTAGACTGGGTAGGTAAGGGGAATGGGGCTGAAATTAACATAGGTCTTTAGAACTCTAGCCCCCAGGAAGAGTGGATGCAATATAGATTGATGTTAGGAAGACCCGTGAGTGTCAATACATGACAGAGGCTGCAAAACACTGTTAGCACCCTTTATCACAATGAAGTATAGAGAACGTATGAAGAGATGTGAAAAATAGTAGATAAAAGAACACCTATATCCCAGTTTTCTGCATTCCACTGCTTGTTGTGAGTAGTACCTCTGTGTCTGGCCAAATAGCAATTTATCCTGGTGCTTCTCAGGGCCTTACTAAGGACAGTGATTGTCACTGATGGCTTACTTCTTTAGCACAGTTTTGCTATGTCATTAGCTTAAAATTCTTCTCTTGGTTTACAAAACATGACAGGACAATCTTTAAAAAACATATCATTAAGGAAAAGGAAGAATGGAGAGAATTAAAAGGGCAAACTTCAAGATGAAACCTGGGGGCCTTATTTTGGTTGGTTGGTTGCTATTTGTCATTAGCTTTTCAGGGAAAGCCTAGAAAATAATGCACGCTTCAGAGAAATTGCCTAGAATATATAAGTTTTAACTCAACAACTCTATTGTATTTGTAAGGCAGTATGTTCCCTTCATTCCATATGAGTGTCATGGAACTTAAATTAACAAGAATTAACAACTCAGATATTGTACTAATAAATGTTAGAGAAAAACAATGAGAGCAAAAATTATTGTTGTCAGACAAGAGTTTAATAGTATGTAGTAAATTTCTAAAACTAATTCTAAGGGACCAATGCCATTATAATTTGTATGAGCACAAAAATTTTGTTGATATGTAAACATTGCAATATCATGCTTGTAGGTGATAAATGTTCATTTCAAATGAAATTTCTACCATTGGTGTCATTAAGAGGAAGGAAAAATGTCAAGGTTGTCCTATCAGTGATGGTGTGGGGACTCACTGTCGTAGCATTGTTTCGCAGTTTAGGCATTATCTGAGACCCTGAGGATGAGGGATCATGTCTTGTCTAAGTTACAGACATTGCATGAGACTAAAATTAACTCACATAGATCACTGGCCCTAGTTCTTATCTAATTTCTCAACTCTTTTTTTTTTTTTAAACATACTTATTTAGTCAGGACAAGGACTCATATGATGCCTGTATGCACTGCCTGTATGCCATAGGATTGGGAGGCACCTGATCAAGGTTAGAGAGAAAGGCTGGAATGCTCTTGAGACTAGAGTAACAGAAAGGTAGCACAAAGTGTAAGGTAATGTATTTCTAGATAATTGAAAATGTTCCTAGGAACTTAACAGTTTGAAAAGCTGTTTCCAGCAGATGACAAAGAATTTAATGTGCTAGTCTAACAGATGTGGTGAGTCCAGAATTACAGGCTTGTTGTAATGGTTGCAATAGAACTGTAAAAACTGCAGGCAGGCTTTTTTGCCTAATGTCAATTTATTTGTGTATATACAATGCAAAGTACATTGGGTTTAAGCCATAGCTCTTTGCACACCTACAAATTATTTATTACGTGTTACTGGCTGTGATGCCAAAATATTATTGGCCCAATTGTTGGTGTTTCCACTCATTCCTCTCTAAGTTTATACTGCATTTGCATGTATAGGAGGACTATGTTTTCAGGTGTTTCGGTGTGTTTGTATAGAAGGTATATAGCAATGTCTATTCTGTGAGATGCCGATCCACTTCCATAGTGGATTAGATTTTACTTTCCACAAGCAGATCCTGTTTTGCTGTTTCATGTTTATACTTATGTTTTCTCAGTGTCCCCATCCTGTTTGCTTGACAACTTTTATATTTTAATTTCTTGCAAAATACAGTATCCCAGTTGGTTCACTTCCTCTGTTAGTTGCTAAATTTTGGTGAGGGGCATTTTGCTCCCCTCTTTACAGACTAGATGGGGAATTTGAACATAAAAATATTATTTTTATAGCACAAGGATTTCTTTCTACTCTAGTTTGAGACACAAATGACACATTGTCCTTGTTCATTAAAAACACTAACAATTATATGCTTTAGAAAGTAATGAAGCAATTACATTGCAGAGGAAAATGCAGAAATGATGAGATACTTTGACACTTTTAAAGAAATATACACTTTTGTGCAATCAGTGCACAAGTCCAATATGCAGAACTGTCTAGATAGAGGGGCTTTTATATTAGTTCAATTTCATATGAATGTTAAACAGAAAGAAAGTAAAGTCACTGGTATATCTCTTACATATATAGCCAAACCTTCCCCAGTAATCAACTTCAAATTCTGCTGTTTAGTGTCCCTGTTTTATATCCCTGTTTTTCACTTTGCAATATTGTTAAAGACAAGTGCTTTCATTTCCATGGCAGCCACAGAAATACGATAGTGTAGATATGACACATCTTTCAAAGCACACAGAGCCATGGGAACTGAGCTATGGAGTCTTGGGGGCAGCAAATGTTTGCAATAGAAGCAATTCAAATACATCCTTCAAACAAATGGTAGAAGTCTCACACTAAGTGATGCAAGACAAAGACTGAGGATCTGTGCTGCTGTAGGATCCTTCAGATATTTCCTCTTATTGGTTGTGTCCTGGAAATTTTAGGCATGCTAGTCAGAAGAAGGAACACTATGATTTTCTTTTCAATGGAAAATATTTTCCTAAACACTCCAGTAATCCAGGCATTATGACTATATTCTTTTTGCAATACTTATCTTTCTAAAACTAAGAACAGGATATGGCTGGAGAGGGGACATGCACAGCAAAGACAGAACTTTTTGGGATACATGTCCTTGTCCTGGCTCCTGGAGATGGGCACAACACAGCCCAGCCCAGCTGGAATGAGGCCAAAAAGTGGGCATGGACTGTAGGGGGTATCAAGACCATCCAAGACCCCCAAAGCCTCCAACCCAGAAAGGTCTGAAAGTATGAACTGCCCATGAGAACTGATTTACCTAGAAAGAGAGAAATTTATCTCCAAGGTGGGGAAAATTTACCTGTAGAAAGGTACCCCCACCAATCCGGGTGTGTGCAGGCCTCAGGAGACTGGATACCCCATCAGCTGGATTGATGCTGGAACCAGCACTGTGGTCTCTTTTTCTCTCTCTCTCACTGACTAACCCATCCCTCTCTCTCTCTTTACTTTTGCCATTCAGTCCCACACCAAAAGTGTCTGTCAAACTCTTTTCTGCAGGAGTAGTTATAAATGAAAGCCAGGAGAATGGAAAGAGCTGGCAAAGGTTACCTTTATAGTCACTCAGTTCTTTTCACCTCAGACTATTGATAAATGAAGTGGGTTTTCCTCAGAAATGTGTCCAGTGTGTAAAGTAAGACCTGTGATCTAAAGGGATAGGTGTGGGGGATAGGTCTAAAGGTGTGTTCATTTTCCAAAACAGGGACAAAATTCTAAATAACAAAATATTAACTTCAATTTTACTTATTCAATCAGTAAATACACACTAAAGCTACCTTTACAAACAACTAAAGTTACCTTACCAGAACAAATAACTGGTCTCACTGAATCAATTGATTTCACAGGAACTATCACTCATCCTGAAAAAAGCTATTTCCTTCCTTTATAGATAAATTACTTAAACTGCCTCCTTTCATTGCCAGCCTTATCATCTGCTGTTTTGTAAGACCTTTTGAACCATGTGGCATAGAAATATAACACTGCAGCATCCCAGTTACCTGTAAATAAATCTTACATCTATTATTTAATCCTTCTAACCTCCTGAAGGTGGATTAGGGAGTGTCCATCCTCTGGGAACTGCCTGCATTGATGCTGAGAAGGGGAACAGGTGCCCTGCAGGGTCACTCTGAGGACAGAAACATGACCAGCACTCTGGAACTACTGCTGCTACTGTGATCCTCCTGAATTAAACTTCAAATGAGCCCTGCTATTCTCTTCAATTACTGCTGACTAGAAATAGCTGCTGCTTGTTCTCATGTCTGAAGGAGAATATGATCTTTTTTTATCAGGACCTGCTTGATAGCAGATATATGATTTTTACCCTTTCTTAGGCAATCACTAGATGTGTCCTTAAAAAAAATCCGTTGAGCATAGAGTTACTGCTTTCACATTTAAACCAAATGCAAATTAGAGACCACCCAAATTAGAGACCACCAAAATAAAGGAGAAAGCATAAGCCTTCAGTTATTTGCAAGATGCAGCATTGCTAGGCTACTTCCGAGTGACTCACCATGAAAGAGAGAGCAGTACCCTGAGAAAGGAAGCACTTTGAAATGAAGAAGAAAAGACAGTACAATCCCTCACATACACACAAAAAAAGTGAGCACTTCATTGTGCAGATTGGTGCATGATAAAAGTCTCACTGGTCTAAATTGAAAAAAAAGAGGATTATATCCTATCCAAAAGAATTTAAGTGTCACCACTAAAATCAAGTTGTCTGAATGTTACCTACAGTACAAGTTTATGATACAGATGCTTCACTTTTTTTTTTTTAATTGAAAATTATACCTTTGCATATTTTAATAGTATTGTAACTGCTAGAATGGCACAAACTTTCTCTACTATTTTTGCCAGTCTTGATCGGTTGTGTATATACATCTGTGCTTGCAGCTGTGTCTATGTTACATTTGTGTCATAATAAATTTATCTCCCATTTCTATTTAAACTTTATGAAATCTTATTTTTCGATGGTTAGACTTTTTCACAACTCTATGTGTCTTGGGCTGAAATTTTTTTGTAGGAGTATCAGCTTGGCTGTTGTTAAAATTACTCTAGAAGCAGCTACCTTTTCCTCACATCGCATTACAAAAACTCAAAAACTTTTTGGGTCAGGAACATGCCTATTGGAGCAGGATATTCAGTGTGAAAAATACTGTGAACTTGTGAAAGCCAAGGTTGCAGAGGGGATTTCCTAATTTTTCAATGCTTGAATTTTGCAACATAAGTGAAGTTTTTCTAGCTGTTTCCTAAATACAAAACCATCTAACCAATTAGTTTGTTGTTTAGGTATTGTCTCTAAGTTCTTAAAGCCTCTTGTCCTCAAGAACACTATGCTCTCAAGGGATAAACAGAGTTCTGTCATGGTCTTGTACCTTCAGAATTGTACTCATGTACCTGCCCTTATATGTGCCCTGGCACTTACATTATGTGAGAGGATAAATTTTTACTATCTGCTGGTGACAGCAGAAAGAGTAGCAGTTATGTAGTATTTGAAATCTCAAATTCTGCCATAGCTCCTGGTTGGATGTCTGTAAACAAACCTTCAAAATATGGTAGCAGTGGAGATCAGACAACCTTGGTCTCTTATCGGGCCAATAAATGACAGTTTAAAAAAATAATTGAAACTTCATCTAAACAGTTTGAAAATTCATCTCAGTTTCTAGGCTTGACATTTTAAGGGGAAAATAATTTAGTTGGAGAGGCCAAAACACAGTTTTAATTCTATATTAATTTCCTTGCTGACTTTATGAAGTATGAACCATGACTGTAGTTTTTCAAAATAGTAATTAATCTGTTTCTTTTCACTATTTTTTTCCATGTGTCCAATGCATAATATACCAATCAATGCCTGTGTCACTGTCAATCCAGCAGTTTAGTAAATCAAAGTAATTCAGCTCTCATGATACACATTTCTGTCTCACTCCCTTGTGGAAAAACCACTAGCTAACACAAAGAACTATTCCTAGCAAGAGATGCAGTGTGATTTGCACTCAGAGATACAAAAGGGCTTTCAAACTTTAGATGTGTTCTGCTTTGCACTGGTGATCTACTTGACTAGCTGTTTTGTTGAAGTTATTTTAATACTGTGAATTTTCCCAATTTTCACTTCTGTTTTAGTTGCTCTAGCCTAATTGTCAAATCAGTCCTTGGACGGCCATCAGGAAAGCAGCACTCTCATTTTTTCAGGGGTATTTCAGGAGAGCTTTCTGTGTGTATATGAGAGGGAGGTTATTTAAGCTATTTAGCTGGAAATTTTGGTCATTATTGCATAGGAGAGAGGAATACAAAGAAAAGGAAGCTAGAAAGGGGAACATTTTTTTGTTTGGGTGATGTGCTGCCTTAAATGGAAAGGGAAGAAGCATTAATCAAAGACAATTTGGGAACACTTTTTTGTATATGTATACTACATTTTGCTTGTGTTGAAGAATACTCTGAGTTGGAGTTGATTATGAAGGTATGAGTGGTATACAGTATGATATATTCATTACAGTAATGAAAGTTTAAACACAATTTATCTTCTACTATGTTTTTTAAAAAATAACAGTTTGGAACCACAGGAATGTGCCTAAAGTTTGGGAATCTTAGTGAATACATGCATAGAAAAATCATTCTGTCAGCAGATAGCAGTCACATGCAGGTACAGAAAAATCATCCTCTTTCTTTTTATATTCTTGACTATTATCACATCTATTTTCAGGGTTTTTTTTTTGT
>VWZN01021502.1:0-11832 GCA_013396955.1 Regulus satrapa
CTGATATCTGATATTCAGGGAACGTATTCATTCTAGGGATATGAAGAATGAACTTAAGTTGAAGTGTTTAAATGTTTTACTTAAATGTCTAGCAGTGGTTCTCCTGAAAATTTTATGTCCTTAAATTACACAGTTCAGTCAGGCTTTCTTTCATAACACTGGACAAACTCATACCCATATTATTCAGGGTAATATTTCCCAAACAGAGCAGTAGGGGAGATAATCTTCCTTTCAGGCAGTTACATTTGTAATGAGAAGAGTGAAATGGAGATTGTGGAGTCTCTCATGGATGGACTCACCAGACAAGAGCACTGGCCAGAGCTGCTGGTCCAGCCTGGAATGTGACAGGGCCTAGCCTGGATTCCTGCCTTGCAGGGAAAGAAATGGCTGCTGAATCATGTAGGACAACCCCAGTTTGCTTAAGAGTTTCCTCTGAGAATGCCATCATGGGAATTTTTTAGGCTAGGTTACACTTTTTTTTTATATATTTCAACAGAAAATTCAATGAAATTTCTCGGCTGAAGCTCATCAACTTAAGTATGCTGAAAATAAGATATAAAACTGCTGGTCCATCCCATATTGACAGAATAGATTGATCTTTACCCTGTATTCTGCTAATGAGTTGGCCATTTTAGCATTGAGTAAAATTTTAAGATTTTCCTTTGGGGAAATCCATCCTATCAGCGTTTATTTCTGAGAAAAAAATCTGCCTATTCTTCACTCTCCACTATCTCTTTTGTCAGCTAAACACATTCTCTTTGTTCAACTAATATTAAATAATTAGTTTAAATGGACATTTCCTAAAGAAAAAAAAAAAAAAAGAAAAGCAGAAAACAAAATATTCAAGTTTTGCAGTGGGGTGAATTACATTGATAGGTAACATGCAGCATTTGATTCCAGCAGTTTCTGACATTGTCACTAACTTTGTTTTGTCACCGGAAGTGATCCACCAGATTTAATGTGCAGATATATACAGATATATAATATGCAAAAATAATAAACAATAGTGACTGGGGAAAGGTGAATTTACATTAAAGTACAGTGGGGACTTTCAGAGTTTTATAGTAGGTGGTTAAGTCACACCTTTACCTCTAGATCTTCTACTTTCTATGAGCCATTAACAGCTGGAAATGAAAAATACAGAACAAACTTGTAGGGAAAATATTGCAATCCCTATATAAGCTTGTAAATACTGGTATTTCAGACTGCAGGTGGGTATGTGTGTTTTATAATTCCAGAAAGAGACAGGTAGGGGAGCTCTTATAAATATGTTATTAAGTAGTAAAGCACATTAAATATATATATTAAAAAAAAAAAAAAAGCTTCATTCCATGAAGAGAACAAAAATTAATTTCAGAATCCTTTCTCTTCTGTGGAAGTTGGCTTGGAATTTGCCAGTGTATATCAAGTGGGGCCAGGAGTTTGCAGTGGGTAATAGTGGGTTTGTATGACTAATTATGGTCCAGGGACCCTAATACTAGAAGCAAGTTCAGGGCATATTTCATAAATTATTTTGGCTGACAAAAAATGGGAAAGAGGGAATTAAAAATGTAAAAGCAGTTTTTTTCATCTAGAGTTCCCATATTTCAATTTCTGTCAATTTTCCCCATGCTTATGGGAAAAATAAAGCCATGAGCATGTATGTGTAGGGAGATGGAGAAAAAAGGGGAAAAAGTTTATTTAAATCCTTTTCCCATATATTCTTCTTTCACCTTTCCCTTCCTGAAATGTTTTTGATCAATGATTCAGGTTTGCCTGAATAACATTTTCTTGTTTCTCTGAGCCAGAATGGAATTTGCCTGGAATTTTCAGGTTTCCCACTCAGTGAAAGGACCTGTAATTCACATACACACATGTTCCTCATGCAAGTTTATTTTGCTCCATGTTTCTTTGGATACAAAGAAATGGCAACTGTGGGCCATGGAGCTCTGGCCATAACCCTGGGTATCTTCAGATTGGCTGTCTGGCTTTGTACAACCAAGACAGCTTTCTCCAAGAAGGGCCTCACCACTTGCAGGGCATGTGAAGAAGGATTATGGGTGCCTTGCTTCCCTCTGCCAGAAATCACCACAAAGGTTCCACTGTGCACAGAACATTCTCCTCTGATCCAAGCTAACCCAGGGGCAGCACCAGAAACCAGCCAGCAGCACAACTTCCATTAACTTGCTGCACCAGCTGCTTCACCCCTCTGTTTCTCAGCCTCTTCTGCATCTACATTTATCCCAAAAAAAGCTCCATGGAAGGAAATAGCTTTTTGTGTCTTTGCACAGTGATATGAAGAGAGAGGCAGCAGTCTAGATTAGAACAGTTTAGTCCTTTTCCATAATGCAAATGAATCCTATTAAAGGATGGAGGCCTTAAATAGCCTGTACTGAACCTTCTGTGAGTAATTCAGATAACTTTTTAAACAAATCCATTCTACATTCTTTTGTGAACCAAACAGAACTACTGTGCTAACCTCATCCCATCATTTCTAAGCCCCAGAAGCCCTCCAAAAAATGTATCAGCAATTAGTTTTGAATTAAACAGAAAGTGATGGAACAAATGCACAAGTATTCACCTTTGTAACATGGCCACATTGCAGAGATATAAGAGCACAGCTGTTCTCGCCTAAAAAGGAGAATTCCAGAAAAAGAGAGGCTGGGAAAAAAGTCAACAATGGGCCCTGGAACTGAACATCATGCTCAGATTAATTTAGAAACCACTAAACACTTTGCCAAAAGGAAAAAAAAAAAAAAAAAAAAATAGGCAATAATACGTGTGACTTAAATCCAGCACTGGAAGCAGAAGTTCAGGCTTCTACTCCTGACACACCTTAGCTCAGGCCAGTTGTGCAAGCAGAAACAAAGCTGGTATATTATTTAGTGGAAAATGAAACTGATCCAGAAAAATAAATACTCAAGGGGAAGGTTTTGGATTCCAAATTTGCCTAATAGCACAATATCTAAAAATAATAGGAATCCAGGAGGGTTGAGGGGAGAGAACGGGGCTTGCTAGAAAGGAAATAATCCAGAGTGAAAGGAAGGAATTCATCTGCTTTATATTAATTTGTATTAATTTCCATTTAATAGCATAACCACCTGTATTGAAAGAATGAATGTGAAATATTTTCAGTGGTTGTCCCGTGTAACTTAGTACTGTAGGATATGGAATTGGCCATGGTGTAGGGTTTGAAGAGAGCTGGAAGTGGAAGGATGAAGAGCAAAACCACCCTGGTGAGCTGTACCAGACACCGTGAGTCTGCTGTACCCAGGGCATTTCTGCTGCCTTGCCTGCCAGGAGGTAAAGCCCCGTTCACATCAGGCTGAGGAACCACCCTTGCCTTTGGTATTTAAATTGCAATCCCGGGGTTGGCCAACTGTAAAAACAAACCAAGCAGTGACATTCAATTTGGACTCCAATAATAATTTGGCAATGTCAACCTTTTCAGAGGTCTCCCAGCTTGCATTTTTTGCTGTTATTGTAAGAGATGCTTGATTTTACTCACTGAAAAAAACCACAAACAAACAAAAAAAAAAGCAAAAAACAAAACAAAACAAAAAAAACACCAAACAAACAAAAAACCAAACAAGCAAAAAAACCCCAACCCCACCAGCTCATTTACTCTACCAGTTTGCTAAACTATGTTCCAACACCTGTGCGTGTGTGAGGTGACACCTTCAGAAGAGACCCACATGTCTGGTGTGGGGAAACACCAGGTTTGGAAAGCTGCTACTTGTCATGGGGTTTCATTCAACACATTCCTGGGCCAGGACTATTCATCCAAAAACCATTCTGTGAGGTGCTGAGCGGCTCCTGCAAGGACCTGAGCAGTTTTCTGCTTGCCATGAGTTTGTTGAATCCAAGTCTTGAGGCGGCTCCGTGTGCCTTGGTGAGCACAGCATTAGTAAAGCGCTCTGAGTTGCAATTGGTCATGGAGCTGCAAGGCCATTGCACAGTCAAACCAGTGCTCTCTGAGCCATGACTGGCCTGGAAACACGCCACTGGTGTATCCTGGTGATTTTTCACGTCTCCAGTTACCTGGTGCTGTGCATTATTAGCGGGTTCCCAACAGATGGTGCTAATGAGACTATTAAGTAGCCTAACCCAATATGCAAATGAGGCTACGAAAAAGGCTTCTGGGACCTGTCCTTTCCTTCTTCCTAGACTGTGTGAAAAGGGAACTTTATTAAAAATTATTGCCACAAACAGCTTCCACAGGCTGAGAAATTCATCAGGGTTTTAAACCACAACTGAGAAAAGCAATTCTTAGCTGAAATTGAAGCGGGCTGGCAGCAGAGGGGTCTGGGCATGGGGAATTAACTAATACAGGTGCACCAATCTTGAATCCTTGCTACTGGTATTTAACAAAGCTGTGTCCAGAAGCCCTTTCAAAGACTGTAAGAAAGTCCTCATTGTTTGTGTGGCTGATTGAATGTAACTCTGTTACCTCTTTTCACACACCGCGGTTTCATGTAACACACCAAATACAATGTTTAAGTAAAGATCGTATTATGTTATACAGTCCAACAAATAAAAGGATGTTTAAAGTTAAGGCTGACATTCCATCCTTAACTTTTTGTACCTTTGTGTTACATCACACCTCAAACATAACATTGATTTAGGGCCCCTGCCCTGACTCTATCAAGACATGGGGAGATTAATTACGTTAAATACATTATTCTGACCTTTGCGTTAACTACCCATTCCTTTGTCGGTTTAATAATTTCAACCTTTAGGTAATGTCAGCTCTTAGCATGCTCTGTTAGTCTTTTTTTTTTCTTTCTTTTTCTATAAGTGGGAACATCCCCAAACATTAAAAACGGGTGATTTCCATACACTCAAGGTCATATTTTGCTTTTATTTTTTTCTAAACTAGGTATTACAGATCTGCTTTTCCTGACTAGGCATGTGCACATAAACATCACACATTACAAATGTGCAGATTTAATTTAGAATATAAGTTCTGAGTGAGTTTGTTCTCATATTTTGAGGAAATGTGTCAGGTTCTCATAGCTGCATGCACGCAACCAGCCCTTCCTTTATGCTTATGCAGGAATGCATGGCCCTATTCTCTCTGAGCTAGATAACATTATTGAATAACACTGCATTTGATTTATTATTATCATTATTGATTTAAGCGCATTTATTTCCGAATTCAGAGAGCTCTGAGAGACCACTTTCACCCAGTGCACGGTATAGAGCTAAAGCATGTGGTAAATTTCACTGGAGAGAAAGTAAGAAAAGGGAAAAAAAAAAACAAACAAAAAACCCAACAAAATATTTTATTTACTTGGTACCACAAATACTCCAGAATATCTCCAATTGCATTTGTTTTTTTTCCTTCCTAGATGAATTTTCAAAAATTGTACAAATTACTTAAGAGCAGAAATAAGGACACTTCTTCTCCACTGAATTCTTGGTAGTCTAAGAAGAGCTCTACCAGTAAGATCATGGGTCCAGTACTTTGTGTCTGATATTGATAGTTGGAATCACTGCAAAATGGGGCAAGTCCACCTGTGAAAATAGGATATCATGTCACTATCTACTTTCAGGCATTTTTTAAGGGCTGTGCCTTTTCCTGAGATCAGCCTAATCTATACACACACATTAGTATTAGTTACTACTGGCTGTAAACTTGGGCCGGGAGCATGGCACTGAAGGAGCTTGGAGTAGGTAGAAACTGGAGTGAGAAAAAGCAAAATAAATTCTTTCTTTCTTTCTATCAGCATCCCACATGTCTCTGGCCAGATTTGCGAAGGTGGCTTCTTCCTCAGGGTAAACTCAGGCTTTCCCCAAATGACCTTCATATTTCTTAAGATGAAGCAGAGCCCATTTTTTCCTTCTTGTTGGAACAGCTGTTGTGGCTGCTTTTGAAGAGATATAGAAACAGCTTCATCTAAGATGAATAGAAGTGCTGGGTCCTTTAATGTACAAAATTTAATTTGAGAGGTTGGACACTAGATCAAGGAACCATGACAGGACCTCTACTGAGGCTCTTCTGAGACCTAAAGGACTTAAATACTTTAGGAATGGTCCATATCAGCTCTAATATTGACCTTCTCTGTGTCTGTGAACCTGTCACAGGTTTTTACTGTCTCTGAAAGGGGCAAACTGCACTTACTGATCTCCAAGGGCAAGTGATGAGTGCAATCTTGATGATTTTAGAGTTTGCCCTGAAACTTGTTTTGTTGCTGGCAGTAGGGTGTACAGCTTCCTGGTGAAGAAAACCAAGCTGTGGTTGTTGCAAATACTTCAGCAGTTGACTCCTTGTATTTACAGAATGTATTGGTGGTTTTTTGACACTGCATATTTTTTAAAATATATTCCCCTCAGCTTTTCACTCTTTTCTCCCTAAAATCAGCAGGATGACTTCACTGACATGGGAGCCAAATATAGTTCCCTGTGATGGTATCTTGTAGCAGTCATTGGTGTGAATGATGGTGAATCAGGCAACAAGAGCAGTTTCAACTACATGCAGTCTCCTCTTCGTGCCCTTCTTTGGATGTCTCTGTATTTGAAGGGGGATTTCTACTCTCAGAATCAATTCCTGGTTGAGCCATTTCATCTCAACACAAGCTGAAGGCCAGACATTTTCCAGCATTTATTTTAGGTCCTGATCCTCTGCTGAGGGAACCCAGTTAAGCTCACAGCATAAAATTACTCTATGAAGGCTTCTTGATACATAAAGTAAAAAGGACGATTCATAAATTACTTTGCATGTGACAAATCTCATTGGGACTTGACACTGTGCAGTATAAAAGGTGTCAAATGCATTTGGATTGCATCAGTCTGCTCACCACAGACCAGAATTTGCACTGCAAATGTACTGTGCTGCCATATACTGCAATGCTGAAAGAAGGATAAAAATAAGCGACAGAATAAAGGGACACATGATTTCCTGGCAAGGTGACATCTGCCATCCTGGCTGACACACCAGTGATTAAACTCCAGACTTCCAGAACTGCTGCTGCTGTAGCTTGAACTGGAGTCAAACCTACATAGCTGTGCTGTAACCGTCATGGTCTTAATGTATTGGACATGCCTTGTGACCCCTAATGCACAGACACGCACACGGGGCTGGGATTGTCCCCAGATGCCTGTTAGGACTCTCCAGCCTGGAATTACAGATGCTGAAAGGTAGCTATTAAGTCCAAAGGATGTAAAATAAATTTCAAATTAGCACGTAGTTTGGCTATTGGTTTAAACATCATAACATTGCTTCCCAGAAAGCAACAGTTTGAGAAAATGTCATGTGCAAATAGGACCAAGAGTTTCATATTTCCAGTTTTTCTTGGGAGACAACAGAGCTATGCTTCTTCCCAGTAGGAAACAATTGTTTTAATACAACTTCTTATATATTTTTTACATTTTCATTGACTGTAGATTGGGTCAGGTTGAGATCACAAGAAAATGTATATTATGTGCAGAGAAAAGTTACCTTTTCCAAATCAGCACAGCTTCCAGTCATTTTGGGAGAAAGATTTGATTTGTAAAAGCCTGTACCAAATCCATCTGTGCTGGATATGTCCTCTACATAAAGTCCTAATTTTCCCTATAACAAAAAGCCAGCATCACAAATTTGGTCAGTTTTTATTTGTCTCTGTGTCACTTCAACCCTTTCCTACCTTGGAGGCAAGACAACAGAAAGCCACAGGAGGACCAAGGTAATCATCTCCCTGATGAAATATAAAGCACAGAGGTACAAAAGTAAGCCAGGTTTCTGGAATCCAGCACAGGGCTTAGATATGACTTCCAAGCCTCAGCCCATCAGGCCAGGAAGGGGAATGAAACTCTTTATAAGGATCAAAACTTGGAACCAAATCTTACTGCATCTGTATTCAGTGCTCAGTTAATGGGAAATGGGCAGTGGGGAAGGAACTGCTCCCCTTTCTCCAGCAGCTCAGCATGCATGCTTAAAGTGCAACTGTCTGAAAGAAAAAAGAGAAATATCTTTCCTGATGCCAGGACAGAAACAACAGGGGAAACACTGGAACAGCCAGCTCTGGCAGGGCTGAGTTGTAAACGGGAGAGAAGCTGCAGTGGCTGCTGGAAGAGGGAAGGGGGGGTGTGGGCAGGGGAAGGGATCAGAACTACAACTTCGAGTCCCTCTGAGGATTTCCTCCATGGATTGCACAGTCGTTTGTAAAAATCAACTGTGACTATTACACTCTCACTTTCTTCTTGTTGCTTTATTCCACATGCAGCCCAACATGTTTTTCCACCGATACGCAGATTTTGAGCTGTTTTGTTTGGACTCACCAGTGGAGGGGCTTCAGTTGACACAAAGGGCTTATCAATAACACTGAACCCCTTTTGACAGCTGTTTTTGCTTCCCGTGTCTCCTGTTAGGGAGGAAAAGGGGCTGCAGGCTTGAATAGCTTGAATAGCAGCCAGTACCTTCCATGGGTAGCACACTTCAGGCAAATCTAGAATTACCTCCCTCCTGGCTTCAATTCCCCAATGGGCCGAGGCCCCCTCACTTAGCACCAACAGAATAAGCCTTCAGTTGATTGCTTTGGTAAATCCATCATTTTTGCATCCTAATAATTAGCCCAACAGATGTTGCAAAGCTGGAAACATGAATGTTTCCTTTTCAGTGAAAGGATCACTTCTCTAAATGAGTGATGTCCATTTTAACTCTCCCCTGATATGCATAAATACACAGGCAGCCAGTGTGACTTTAGGCATGAAAAATCAGTAATGGTATATGATTCTCAAATCTAGTAGAACTGATAAAAATCAAGGTTGCCGTCAGCTGAGTAAATTGAGAGCTCCAAGTGAATTTGGTGGTTGGTCTGGGGAAAGGGGGTTTTTGTGCTGGTGAGTTGCTCCCTCTCGTGGAAAACCAGCATCCCAAAGCCATCCAGCACGGCAGAAAGCGGTGCTGTTTCTTGGATGACTCTGCTCGAGGCACACTGTGAAACCTAGAGACTCTCTCTCTCACACACACAGTCACAAGCCTGACCCTGCAAGCACAGAAAACATTCCTGCTCTCTGGGTTTTATGCTAGGAACCTTGGCTTGCCGAGTAGAAATCTTTAGGAGTGAAAAGCGCCTGCCCTCCCAGAGCCTCATCATTATTGCCTGATGTAGCCTCATTAGTTTGGCTATTTTGAAATCCTTGTACAGCGTTGATCTGGGGGTCTTGGAAAGGAAGAGACATCTGAAGCTCAGAAACAGGACAGGCTCCCTTTTTTCCCTGCCTGCTTATGCTTTGTTATGTCCTTTGGCTTTCTCCAGGACAAAATTAAGCCTGCTTTGGGCATGACTGATTATTGAGGAATTATTATTATGCTATTAACAGAATAACTATTATTACTAAACTATTAACTGAATAGCTTTTCTCTTTCCATTTTAAGGTTCTCCCTGTTTCTGCAGCTCAGATAATCCAAACCCTTATCCATTCTCCCAGCTGCAAGAATAAGCCAACTTCCCTGTCATCCCATGGGTATGATTCCCCTTCACCCCCCCAGGATAATCACATGTTCTGGACTAGTATTTTTTTATTGCTTTTATCGAGAGATTTTATTACAAAGGAAAATAGGTCCTGTATTTCTTAGACTGGAAGGATATAGACTTGGCAGTTAGAAACCACCATAGCAATTTTTAGCACACTGGTGTGGTTTACATGGATTAATCTGCAGTAACTCTTGGAACGCTCTTCAACTGCTCCAAAGCTGCCTCAGTCCAAACAGTTTATAAGCTAAATAACGAAAGTCTTGTAAATATTTATTTAACGAGACATATTTTGAATAACTGACATGTATAGAGCCTTCCTAGAGAGTGTGTTATCACCATCAATTTTCATGGTCTGATATAATAACAACTACCAGTGTAAACCGTGGCAGGGAAGATATTGACAGTCCGAGGCCGCTGTTAGCAGCAGAGTAATAACGGGGCAAAGAGACTGCACCGAGCTGCAAAAGCAGGATTCAAATTGGGTTTGCTTCCACTTGGCAAATCACTGGGAGGAAAAACTATGTGAGTTATCTGTTATTAGAGATTGACTGTAAATATGCTGCAGTTACCATGCTATTGCAGTGCAATTATCCAGAGGTTATTCCTTTTTAATAACTACCTACCAGGCAGAAAAAGAAATACTATTTTATGGAGCTTCATTTCCTTCTTTGGCCTCCTAAATTCTGAACAGTATTTTCATGTTACAGTGATAGGTGCTGTTTTGCCACCTGTATAGACTAAATTAATCTGTGGAAACAGCAGGTTAATTACCTAAACATATTGCTTATATTTAACCCTATTGTTTCATATTAAATATGTGTATTTTTAGAAGCCAGATAAAGTTATTTATGCCTCAAATGGCTCTCAGTTATGAGTTCATGAACCCTCTGATTAATATGAATTAGAAATGATAACATAGTAAATGTGTAAATGGTCTTGAAAGAGAAACCCTGTTTGTTACTCTCATAATTATTATACACAGTTTCAAGCCTTTCATTCAGCTTTTTAATACAAAAAAATGGCATCCCATCCACTGGTATCAAAACCAGCTCAAATTCTGGGCATATTTCACAATCATTTTTCCCCTCTATGTGTCTATAGTGATGATGGATGGCGTGGACTGACTGTCCTTAGAAGTGAACGTATTTATTTGTCCACAGGATACGGATAGCACATGAAATTGCAGTGGTAGTGTAAACCTCCCCCACACATCACCCTCTGTCAGTGTGGCTCAGCTTTGACAAAAAGGGACACAGCGAGCCATGGGGAAATTGTGTTTAATTCCAAAGTCACACAGAGAGTCAGTGGCAGGCTGACAATGAGGACTTCCAGCCCCTCATCGACATTCCTCTGCCGTAAACACGGGGCACCAGCCCCACTCTAATGACACAGGGGGAGCTGGGCTCAGAGCAGGAGATGCTCTGCAAGAAAGGCCTCCCTTGCATTCAGCTAAAATGCTGCTAGTGGGATGTGATTAATCTAACTTCAGACTCTAGAATAGCTACTATTAAACCCAGGGGATGGCTTTATTGAAAAAATAAATAAATCTGGCTTTAAGGGGTGGGGGTTGAAAACAAGAAACACATGTGGGATTATTTTAGGCCTCATTTCTTAAAAAAAAAATTTAAAAAAAAAAAAAAGGGACGTTTTGCACTGTTCTTGCCATGGCATGAGGAGTCAGGTTTATAAGCAGCCCCGAGCATCCCACTTTGTTCTGCCCACTCAGGCCAAATGTCCCTTCAGCACAAGGGTCATCATCATCCCTGACAACTGACTGTGCATTTTGATCCAGGGCAGATTCTGTTCAGTAGCTGGGTGGTTTGAATGCTGCTCCTGGCCCCTCAGATCAAAAAAAGTTTGGCATGGTCATTTCTCCCATGCTAGTGAGTCCCTGTGGATATTCAGGATGGCTGTTGGAGATGGGTGGATGTTAGCTGGTTACAGTTCTGCATGTTCCTAAAATTAGAAACTTATAAGGTCAGCGTTTGCTGGGATTACCCTTCAGGTAACCTCTTGCAGTATAATAGTGACACAGGATACTGTGATTTGCCACTTTCTGAAATCCCAGTCCTGGATCTAAAATGAGTTATTATTTTGAGACTAAAAACCTTGTGTTTTACTGGTGCATGTAAATACTTTATTGATCAAGCTAGCAAAAGATGTGTACGCTAAGATTTGATTTATCAGAGACAGCTTTTCCCAGCAAGATACAGGTATTAGGTAAGTCAGCCTACTCCTCTTAAAACTGCCATCAATACAATATAATTTTCCTGGTTCTGGTGTGATCAATACAATTGTTCCTTATTCCAATGTCGTCATAAATCCCCAATAAACACACTCCATGCCATTGAGTAAAGTTTGGTAGTGTCATGCTTCCAGGACAGATGAGTTA
>VWZN01021502.1:16290-26518 GCA_013396955.1 Regulus satrapa
AACCACACACTAAAGACAAAGCCCAATGCCTAGTGCAGATTTCTCCATTTGCACCAGGGTACTCGACCAGCAGTGGGGTACAGATTAATCCTTGCTGTGAAATATTTTTGGGAATGAAGAGAGATGGGTAATTCCAGGAGTGTGGTTGCCATTTGATAGGCTGACAAATCAGGTCAATGGCTAATACTGATCACTATGAAATGTCTCAGCTCTGAGGAAGATTTAGTGGTGCTCACAGCACTGTAGCTGCCTCCATCTCCCATTGGTGCCACTCATTTACGTGCAGGTGAAACATAAAACTAAGGACTATAAAAGAGCCCACACTTTTTCCAGGAAGGAGGGTGTTAGGTCTGCATTAGATCCTGGCACTACTCCAGAGCCTGTAATCACACCTTGCCAACTGTACCGAAAATTTCCCCTATGAGTTCCTTTGGCAACACCCCATTTTACAGAGCTAAGTCTGTGCAGAGTGACAGCAGCCTTTCAGTCCAGCTGCATTTCAGTCATAGGAAAATAACCCCCTGGGCACAATTTATTAAGCACTCTGGAACATCTCTGGCAGTTTTGTTTAGTGGTCAGAACATAAGAAAGAGCATCAGTATTCAATATCTGGTTGTTCGATTATTACAATTAAGGTGATTTTGTTGGTTTGTTTTTTGGTTGGTTTTTGTGGTTTTTTTTTTTTTTTTGGTTGGTTGGTTGGTTGGTTGGTTGGTTTTGTTTTTTGGTTGTTTTTTTTTTTTTTGTTTTTTTTTTTTTTTTTTTTTTTTTTTTTTTTGTGTGTGTGTGTGTGTGTGTTTTGCTTTACCTGCTTGTGAAATAAGTAAAGCAGTATTGCCAAAATATATATATATATATATTCTATAGCTATCATTTATGATTTGCATAAATATCCCTAAATTCTCTTCAATTCCCTCCAAAGCTAAGCATTAGCTGAAGGTTTATATATGCATTGTTTCTTCTTTTTTCCTTTCTTTCTTCCTTCTGTGGGCTTCCACTCAGAAAACAGATGGTCTCTTCTCACTGACATTTTCTTACAGTTTTTAAATGATGCTGCAGTAGGGGAGAGCTGAAATGTTCAATCTAGAGCTGTTCAGTCTCAATCTAGGTTCATAATTAACAGTAGTTAAGTGAAGTTTAATAAGGGCAGCCCACCAACTTCTCTTTTTTTTCCTGGTGCTTTCACAGCCAGGCCATAATGAATGTGCAGTTCATGGAGTTTCCCCTGACCGTGACTCCCTGGAATATTTAGTGTTTACGTTTTGTGATAATTAAAGGAAGGAAAATGAACCCTAAAGGAAGACGGAGTGACATCTAATATTCCTTAATATTCTCTTGTTTCTTTAAGTGATGGCTTTTGCCAAAGGAGGGCCTCCCTCTCTTATCATCAGCCAGGTCCTGACCCTGGGCCAAGGATCCTGGCTGTAACTTGACCCTGAGACCAGGTGTGTGCCTGCAGGTCACAAGGCTGACAAAAAAAAATATCAGCCCATGCTGCAAACAAGCCATTCCTGAGCACATTATTGCCTTTAACTCTTTCAAGCTCTCTTGAGGCACAAGCTGTGGAGGGACTGCCCTGTGCTGAGGGACTTGCTTCCAACTTATTCCATACCTCTGCAAACGTGTGCCACGCCAGGAAAACTGGGATAACCATACATGTGTCTAGGTGTGAGCCTACACAAACTGGACCTTTCATTTGTGAGGGCACCTTTGTTTTATCTGGTTGAAAATGGGGCTGAGTGGGTTTGTGACCTGCAGAGCCATTTGCTTCCTTCCTGTGCTTTCACAAAGCTGTTGCTAAATCTCAGGGATTTTACAGGGATCGACTCTGGGATGGGTGAGCTGTCCCAGGCTTTTGCAGCAGGTGAGGCTCTGAAGACCTTCAAGCACTGTCTCAGATGTGCCTCAGGAGAGAATTCAGCTTTAATGACCACACTCAATGTGGTGACTGCAGTGCTGGGGGGCAATTGGACATGCACTGTAAGAGTCCCTGAGGAAACTCCCAGATGCCCCTTGCAGGATGGCAGGGTTGTTCTAAGCCTGGCCTAAAGTGTCTGTAGTCTAAGCATTTGGCTGCCCAAAATCCTCTATGATTTTGAGTATGGATTACTCACAGGTACTCCTTTCTCCAGCAAAAACCCACAATGTATGTAATGTATTCTTTTTTTATTTGCCTGCTGCTTTTCTTTTCTCTTCTCTTTTTTCCCCAGCCTTCAGCATGTCCCCAGGTCATCCCTGCAAGCCTTTGTCCTCAGCTGAAATGTCTGGAGACTTTTATGGGGGGTTCCTGTCATCACCAGCATCCTGGTGCATGGGCTTTTAGGCAGACTCCTCAAACTATGAATTAAAAAGCACAGGAACTGACAGCCCTGTGAACTACCTGTGAAAAATCATACCTGGGTTTATGAAGCTATTATGTCTTCAAGGACGTTCGGCAGCAATTCTTGAGGAGACAGTGTTACAGGGGGGAAAAAAAGGCTTTTTCAACATCAGTATCTACTCTAGTCCTAGTACAAAATGAATGCCACTAAGTAATAAGTAGTCTTCATTGTTATGAGCATAGAGAGTGATCCAAAATCTATTAAATAGGAGAATTTCCAGTGATATCAGTGGTCTGTGGTTGGGGTCTTCAGATAGAAAATCTCGCTGGTATCCCATTTGCATTGTAACAGTCTCATAACAATTTGTGCAGTAAAATCATTACCAAAAGCCATTAATAATATGAATACACGAGCAGTTCAGCTCTTTCCAAAGGGGCTTAGCCCCCCTTCACTTCTAGAGTCATGCACAGTTAAAGAAATGAAAGCTTTCCCTTTTCTTTTACTGATCATAGAAGTAAAAAAAGAAAAAAATAAAAAAAAAAACCAAAAAAAAGTAGCTAGGATTGAACATTTTCTTTCTTCCTTCCCCCTTTTCCTTTTTGCTTGCTACCGAAAAATAAAAATAAAAAATTGCCAAATCCATTTTAATGACACTTTATATAAACCATTTTTCCAGACTGAGATTGTGGACATCACCATGGTCCACCCCATCACAAACTTTTATGGCTGACTTATAAAGTCCCAGAGAAGGAGATGTATAAAATTAATGCAGACCATGGATACCAGAAAACATTTGGGAGCTTAGGCAGGAGTTCCTTGGAGACAGTTAATATGTACTTGAGCAATTACCCTCCAGTGTAGGGATATCAAAAGAAAGCAGATACCTGGTTGCTCAGGTAAAGCCCATTTCAAAAGTTAATTTTAAACAGATGGAATTTGGTGTGGTCGATTTATAGCCACATTCCCTCACCAGCACAATCAACAAAATATGCTTAACCAGAAAGATGCTCATGAGTCATGGAGATCCAAGACATAAAAGCCAGTTTATCTCCCATCTGCCCTGTGAAATCTTCCCTCAAATTAAAATGATCATCCATACAACACACATTTAGAGTATACAAAGCTAACTGTACCTTCATGACCGCATGTACCTTCCTGCAAACTCAGACCAGACCAGTCAGTTGCACTTCCCAGCTGCAATTCTTAGCAAATGAACAAAAACCCTACAAAAGTCCATTAAAGTGTTAAAAATCAGTACTCTTTGTGCCAGTGCATCCTACTTTGTATGATTTAAATTGGTACAAGACCCTCATGGATTGGAAACACTGTATTATCCTTTTCATCCCATTTATCTCGCAAAGTGAATTTATTAATTCTCTCCATAGCAGGAAAATTCTCTATTTTTCACGTCTTCTTTTTTTTACCACTATTGATTTCTTTCAGGAGTGTTAGGGATGATGCATTGGAAACACTGGAGGACCAAAAGCTTTCATCTGCTAGTCAGAACATCAGATAAACCAAGTCTCCAAGTCTGGAATGAGTATGATTGGCTGGGAAATTATTTAATAACTTCTCCATGTGGAATTCTCTTTTAAAATGTATTGTATTCTGTGCATGCCTACAGGTGTGTGAATATATAAAAATAATAGATCTGGCTGAAAACTCCTCTGCTTTGGCAGCTCTCAATCTTTCTGGATTTGTTTCCCAATAGAAAGCCATTCTTTTCACTGGAAACATGCACAACAGTGAATTTGTTTACATGTCAATGAGGGAAAAATCCTTCACATGTTTTTTTCTTTTCTCCCACTTTACTCTTTTATTACTGTGATTATTAACTTTACCATTTGACAGAGCACCAGACCTTTAATCCCTCACAGCACACCAAGGCAGGCACTGTCTGTGCCATAAACCTCGTCAGCCAAAGTCACGGAGTTTTTGCTCCTGGCCATGTGTGCTCTCACGCCTGTGTTTGGACCAACATGGCAAAGCCCCAGTCTTGTTTGGTGAAAGCAAATGAAGGATAATTATCCTCACAGCTTTTGTTAATATTGAGCTTGAAGAGAGTGGGGAGAACTTCTGTTTTGGGCTGAGGTTCCCTTGCATGTCTTTGGGTTGGGGAGCATGGCACTCTTGCCTAGGGACAATCAATTGTTAGGAAAAGGCTCTGTGGCTCCAGCAGCCCTTGGTCCAGGACTGCCTGACCTTCTCGTGAGGCAGATCATGCACCCAGTGCAGCACATGTGTATGGATGGGCTGGGAAACATCTGCTGATCATGGAGCAGAAAAATGAGCGAGGAGCTCCTCGGCAGGGTGGGATCCTTGCTCCTCTGGAGGTACCGAGGAGGGACTGTGAAATTTGGCGATCTGTCGAGTGTCTTTTTTGTGCACTGTCACGCATGGTGTTTCCAATCAGCCTCCGAGCGCCAAGAACCGCCGAGAGCAGCCAACCTCTCCGCCCTCCTGCGCAGCTCAGTAACTGCAGGCTTCCTCTTGGCAGGCATCTTCTGCACCCAAAATAATAAATAAATAAAAATAAAACCACTCTATAAGTGTCTGCCTGTCTCCCTTCCCTTTTATGAGAAAACAGAGTGGGGGGAAAATGTTGCAGGTGGAGTAAGAAGAAAAGCAAAGAAAAATCTGCTCAGACAGAGAGACAAAACAAGCAACTGCTTAAGGGATTTGGCAGCAAATGAAACTGCCCCCTTCCCCCTCCCTGTTTGGAGCCTGGTTCAGCATGTACTGGTGGTGGATCACAGTACCAGCCACACTGAGATACAGGCAGACACTTCTGTCTCACCAGCTGCTCTGACAATCCATTTTCATAAAGGAATGGGAGGGGAAGCAAATCTGCAAGATGGAGCTCCCGGTCACCGTGTGAAAGCTTCTCCCCGCACCGCCCCGTGCTTCAGGTGTCGAGGCTGTCAAAGGAGTTTGACAAGAGCAGAGTGGTTTTCCCTAAACACGCAGCAACTGCAGCCAGGATGCTTTCAGTGGCTACACACATCCGGGCTCGTACGATGCGATTTTGGAGATTCCTAATGAAAACCTGAAGTGCTGCACTGGGATGGATGACTGGAATAGGCATTCTTCCCACTGGGCAGTTAATGAGACAATCTCTCCATGTTTGCTTAGGACAAACCCATCTTAAGAAAATCAGCTCTGGCTACTTTACGCATTAATAAAATGTTGTGGGGTTTCTTTTTGTTGTTTTTTGTTGTTGTTGTTGTTGTTTTGTTTTGTTTTGTTTTGTTTTGTTTTTTTCCCCATAAGGTGTTAACCCTTTAAACCAACCCTGGCTAAGGAAAAATCTGGATAATTAAGTTCTGTCAACTTGTCTGCCTACTTATATAATAAACTATTGCGTGACACAATGCATTTTTATGCAATTGAAGTGACTCATCCTGAAAAGATACATTTCAATGGAGGGGAATAAAAGTGATTCTTTACATTTCGTTTGTGCAAGTACCAAAGCTTGTGAGGCACTTTGGAGTCCATCTGGCTGAAATGTGCTATATATAAATGTAAGATTGTTATCACCGAAAACACATTCAGTATGGTGTTTCTCTCACATATTTTTTTGTTAATTTCAGTGAACCAGTTCTTTATAATGAATAATTTCCATTGGAAAGCTTTGTTTTCCCTGTAACATAAAGCTTTTTTGGTTTCAATCCCTTGTCTGGTTTTCATTAGCTTTGCAATGAATTAGCCAAGAGGGCTTTTCTTCTCAGTTAGGTTGGGAAAGTACCACAGGCATGTGTCTGATTTTTTGGAAAGTGCCTTTTCCCCCTTTATTATTTAAATTAATAATTTTGCTTGTATTCCACTACAGATTCTTGCATCTCAGCAACAAACTACACTCTTACATTTTCAGATGTGTCTGCCTTTGCTCCTACATACACCCTACATACTCATCACCATGGGATTCCTATCTCTCTGAATACAGTGTTTTATATGTTGCAGCTATATAAATGTGTGTGTGTGTGTGTGTGTGTGTGTGTGTGTGTGTGTGTGTGTGTTTGGAGCTCAGAAAGCAAATAATCATAACGAGATTAGTTTTGAGCTCATATCCATAGGAAATTACCTGATTCCTAAATCCAAAGAAAGCTTTTAGGAGGGAAGCCCCAGATATCCCCATCAAGTTTTATACTCCTGTTCAAGAAGTAACCAAATCCTTTCCCTTGTAATAGCAACTTCTTGCAAGGGCAGTTTTACTGGGGTTTCATAGATAGAGTGGGGACATGTTTGGGTTTAATTTTTACCCCTTAACAGACCTGGACTCTCTTTTCACTGACATAGTCCACAGGGTTGAATCAGGCAGAAACATATGAACAATGTAACTCAGCATCCTGTAAGAGTCTGTGGCCCTGCAGGTGTATTCACAAAAGTGGTTTTATGGCTCCAAGGTGATCTCCACACTGATTCACCAAACCCTGCTAGAGAAAAACATGCCAGAGAGGTTCTATCTCACTGGCTTTTTCTGCAGAACTGGAACTTTCGTTAAGCATAAAGTGTCCCAACACACACCAGGAAAGCCAGGCAAGCACTTGCCTATCATTGTTTCCCAAAGAACTACATGTTTAAACAGTTCCAATCTTAGAGGAAAATTACTTTAATCAAAAGACCTGGTAAAGAAATTAAAGCAAACATATACAAATAAAATTACATAATGTGTTGTGCCACATTTTACTTGCATATGAAATATTTTTATAAACCCCTTTATGACCTCCCTACTTGTGACTTCTGGGTCTTGTTATTATTAACTGAGTGGAGTATAGATCTTACTCTATCCCAGATGCAGCTGCTTATGAATTCACCCTTTCATAGACTAAATGGTTTATGTATATGTATGTGTATACTTTTTCTCCTTGTTGTTTTTGCAGTAGGCAGAAATCACACACAATATGATGCAGTTACATCACTCCTCTAGGCACCTTGCTTTGCACATCATTAGCTGCCAAAGATAGACACAGCCCTCCCAGAAAGCAAGTTATCAGAGTTGTGAGTAAAAATCTTCTTCTGTATGGAAAACACTGCTGTTGGAGAGCTGGAGCTGGACCCAGCTAGCTGACTAGAAAACGGGCTGTGTTCCTGCTTCAAACACTCCTACAGCTCCTAAATGGCCAGTGTCATAAAACCCAACATGAGTTATTGCTTTCCAGCCAGCTTAGTGTTTTCATCTGCAAACTTTTATTACATTGTTCAGCGCAGACGTGAAATACTGGGGAGATTACCCAGCTGCACAATGCAGCCTCTTGCCCCCATCTGCACCAAAGCTGCCAGCTGACCATACACTGACGGTGACCCTGAGTGGTTTGCCACTCCAAAAACACAGGAATTCCACAGGTGGTGCATTGGGGATGATGGGCAGCTGCTTCCAGGGAGGCTGTCAGAGCAGTGCTCACCTGGACTTAACTTTGCATTTATATCCTCAAGGACCTGGAGGCAAAGTGAGGACACTGGGAGCATTACCATGATGTAATTGGTCTCTCAGTGCATAGTTTGGAGATTTGCACCTGTATTCAACACTGGGTAAAGGAAATATTGAGCTCATTTTCTAATTTTTAGTACTTGCAAGCCTGGTGATACCTTCATACAAGACCAGATTTCAAGTCAAAAGCAGTGCTACAAAGTAAGATACAGAAATAACCTAGAAGACTGTTTTCTATGGCCTATGTAGGAAAGCAGTAATGAAGAACTGGACAAAAGGGAAAATATGTATAGAAAGAATCACAAAGGAGAATAAAAATAGAAAATTGACCTGTCCTGGTTCAGAAAGATTTAACTTCACTTTTAAACCTATCTGAATCCAGTGGCATATCTTTTTTCCTCTGTCTCAGCCAAGGCCTGATACTGTCCAATATGCAGCACTCAGCTGAAAACTGAAGGGGATCCAGACCTATGAACTGGAGTTGAATTTAGCCAAAGCTGATGTACAGGGCCCTATCCCAGTTCTATCCTGGAGACATTTTGTAGGATCTGCTCTAAATATTTTCTAATATGAAGCTGGAATTAGTTTTTATATTAAATGAGGTATCTGAATGTCATAAAACTAAAGACTTGGTTTCTATTTTGATGTCAATGCATTGAAGAGATAAATCACAGAATCACAGAATGGCTTGTGTTAGAAAGGACTTCAAAGACCATCTTGTTCCAATCCCTGCCATGGGAAGAGACACCTTCCACTACATCAGGTTAGGCCTGTCCTAGCCTGGCCTTGAACATTTCCATGGGTGGGGCATCCACAGTTTCTCTGGGCAGCCTGTGCCAGGCCCTCACCACCGCCACAGGAAAGAATTCCCCCCCCTTAGATATAATCTAAATCTACCCTATTTCACTTTCACATTTTTCAGACTTTCGCAATATTTCAAACTTATCTGATGCTCACATTAGCTGGTTACTTTCTCAATGTTTCAATAAGAGAATTAATGGATGAAATCAGTTTTTTCCATGTGTGGTGGTCCCTTTGGGCAACCATTTGTACATTTGAATGTTGGTAAATGATGGAAAGTTCAGTATCCATGGGAAGATCATTTGAAAGTCTCGGAAAACAATTTTATATGCAAGAAACAAAAACATGATCCATTTCCCATTTCAATGGGTATCTTTTCACTACTACAATGACCCATGAGTTTGGGGTTTGTAAAGCTTATTCTCTGCCATACAAAGGCCATTTTTAGTGCAGTTTGAAGGCTACAGGAAGGGTTAACCTCTCAGCTGCCCTCCCACGCTGTGTTTTGATCGGTGCCCCAAGCTACAGGACAGATATCTCTTTGTTTTCTGTCTTTAATATCCAATTCCCAATTCACTTGTGTAGATGATGGGACTCTACAAAACTCCCTTTGTCTGAAGTAAGAGATGCAGCACTTACTCCGCAACTGACTTTTAATACTTGACTTTTTTCTTTCTACTTCAGAAAGCACCTGCTTGAGTAGCTTGATGACTAAAGAGCCTTTCAACCTCCCTGCCACCATTTTAAGATCTGATCTACTTCCTAAGAGACTGAACACCATTGTGGCTGCTGTTAGAGTTGCATATGTGAAGAGAAATCAATGGTGTTGATGCAATTGTTAGTGGGTAAGTGGATGCCAGGAACTACTGCAATTGTTGACCCAGCTACTGGGAAGTCTGAAATTTGAGACCTAGACCATGGAGCATTACCCAAAATCAGGTGAAGGTGGGTAAGTTAATTTTTATAACTAATGGGCTCTGTATTGCATCCTGGAAAAACCCAGAGATAGAAGCTTATCTTATCCCTATGGTTGGTTTGGTTTTAGATTTATTTTTCCCTTCATGACACAGATAGTGCCACAGGGGTAAAATGGTGGCACAGAAGAAGACTGAACAGGCTGAAGACAAGTTTGTACCAGCTTTACAAAAGCTAATGGTGAAGACACTGATTTAAAGCTATGCCAAACATCAGCAAAGAGAAGCATCAAATCAGCCTGGATGCTGGGGCATCCAAAGAGACTAAAATTTTCACTTGTCTGAGACTGCATTGAACATTGGACACACCTGAGGTGTTGCTTATTCTGTCTTTTTATGACTCATATGCAGGAAAGACACAAATGGTGTCAATTCCAGACACTGTTTTTCAGACAATTGATGAAACAGAAACCAAGCATAGGGAATCAAACATTAATTTATAAGTTCAGAAGTGAAAATAAGGTCTTTGTTCTTCCTTCTTGTTCACAACATCTAAAGCCTTGAGGAATAAACACTTCCATAGTCAACTTGTTTATAACCTTAGGGTAGATTATGTTTATTTGTTGCATGTGTAAATCTCATGGTTATAGCAAGAAATAAAAAGAAAGAAAGAAAGAANGTTGCCTGAAGTCTGCATTGCGTAACTGAGGAAAGAAATTTCTCAGTGCAAAATGCTCCGTGGTCATTTGGCTTTTTTTTTTTTT
>VWZN01021502.1:35165-62965 GCA_013396955.1 Regulus satrapa
AAAAAAAAAGAGCACACAGTCCAGCACAGTTTGGAAAATTTTGGAAAATCCAAGGCAGAAATGGTGTAGCTCCCAAGATTTGGCTCCTCCAGGCTGAAAGCAATTTACTGTAGCTGTTGCACAGGCTGCTTGTTGAGGAGAAGATGATTAAGCAGGACACTCTATTCAGAGCTCGTGGTCACTTAGAAGATCTTGGAAGCATTCCTGGAGAAGGACACAGCCAACTGAAGCCCAAGCCTCGCCTCGCAAAGCCATCCCCAATGCACACAAAAGAGCCAGGAGCTGTTCCCATTCCATATTCAATTCAGCATAAGTACTCTTTTAAATGTTAGTGAAAGGGAATATCAGCCAGCCACAAAAAAGGACAATTATGTTATAGTTTTGAACTAAAGAGCCAATCTTTCTGCATTGAAATGAAACCTGAAAGGCACAAGCAAGGGGCTGAGGGGAGGAGGGACCGGGAAAAAGTGGGGGGACACAGGCGAGGGATGGGACTGAGATGAGAAAAAGACTTCAGAAGCTCCGGCGTTTGCTCGAGAGCCCTTATGTCTCTGAATGGTGCTATTTCTCTCATGCTACAGAGCCACAAAGTTGTTTCCACCCCCACCCCTCCTTCCTCTGGCAATGCGAACAAGATCATAAACGTCAGATGCAGTCTTGTCGCTTTAATGGTCTCATGGCTATGAATAAAAATGGCGCGGTAACAGATTTGTTAATTGACTTTATGTGCAACTGGCATACATTAGGCAGCTCCGTTAGCACTGCTCACAAAGCTGGATGTGTTGCTGCTCGCTCCCACCGCCATCGAATTAAACTTTTAACAGTTGAGAGACCAGAGGGTTAAGCCTAGGAGGCTGAAGTGATATTTTCACTGCCTTTGATGACACACTAAAATACAGAACGTCTCATTTTGCAGCAGAACATTGAGTCTGCGAAGCCGATGTACATGTGGTTACTATTTGCAGAATTTGGCATTTTCTATGAATAGCATAAAACAGGCAGTGGATCAGCTGTCATGTTTTGACAGGGTTGTCCTTTTTTTCCGAATGCCATTCTTTCTTTTTTTTTTTTCTTTCTTTCTTTCTTTTTCCCTTCATTTTTTTCCCTCCTCTTTATGCCATAAATCCACATTTTTCCTTTTTTTCTACAGTAGTCTACAAGCTGGTGAATATTATATTTAAAGGATGGTCTGACCACGCATCCAAAGGTACAAGAAACCTTCTACCATGACAGATTGTGAACTCCCGGATGAGAAGAGATGGGAATAACGTTTGTGCATATGAACCAGTATAAGGGATTTAATCAGACATCAAGATTTTAAATGTAGACTGCACAAATATCCAGCAGAACTCATGTACACCTGAAAATAATCATGCCATAAGGCAGGTTTAAGATGTGCCCTTGGGATCTGTGCTTGAATCCTGTGACTCTTTGGTCTCCGCAGGGCAAATGGACTTGATTCATCCTTTCCTTATGATCAAGAATGCAAGACTCATTTTGAGACACTAATAGGTGTGAAGTCTTATAGCAAACATTTGAATATTGTTTTGATGCATTATTTTCAAAATGATTAGACATTTTATCCCATGGCACTATGGCATCTGTTAAGAGGAAAAAACAAAAACCACCACCAGATCTTATCTCAAAAAGAAATTAATATAAACACATTTATCCAGTGCCAAAGTCTCAGACTGACCCTTCTAACCAATGGATCCATGAAGGCATAGACAGAGAATTTAAATCTTTTAGCTTAGTGTATTTTGGAAGAGCAGACATGGAGAATGCATCCCTCAGGAAGATGCTCACAGACCACAGCTCCTCTCCTTGCTCCATGTAGGGGCAGGAGGGGTGGCCAGGTCATGGTCTGTGCACACACTGGCTTGGAGAGCTCTTCACTTTCCAGCACTTTTTGGTGAGCTTTTGTCCCCCACTGCAGACCCACAGAAGAGTGGGCAGGCTTTGCCAGCAGCCATGGCATTTCAGGGGACAGGCCAGTCGGTGCGTCCGTGTGAACATGGGCTCCAGGAGAGCCAGGAAAGAAGTAGATCTAAACAATAGAGCTATTGCTCAGACTCTAAGCTCTCTCTCTCCCATCTGTTCGCCCTCACCTCCTAGGCATCTCCTTCACCTTCACGCACCACAGAGGTTGGCTTGGCTCATTCTCTCCTGAACACATTCATATTTTGGAATGCTAGACTCAGGCATTTAATATGGTTATTGGCACTCTACATCACATCCAGAGATGAAGAACCCTGTCTAGTGATATTTTCCTTTTTCTTCATCACATTCTTTAATTAGATTAAACTTTAGATTAAATTTCCCAGCATTCAGAAGCAAAGACAAAAATTTCTCTTCTGTTTTGTTAGTCAATTACCATACCAGCTTTTTTTTCATGGATGGGGTGGTTAATATTCTATAAACAATGGATTGATCAGAATCTGCTGCCCTCAGCTCTGCTGCTTCTCTTTAAAAATTCTGCTAATAGTCTCTCACAGTGGTTCTAAGAAGCAACACTATTAAAAGAAGTAAATTATGAAAGAAATGCCAAAATAAATAGTTAATATGAAATTACATTTCTTTGTGGTAACTTTGAAAGCAAGATCCTTCCATACCAAGGCTAGAGGCAGCTTCATTCTTGAAAATCATTGTGTGAGATATCTGAAACTAGAAGGACTGTGCCTGTTAGAGGTGTTTCATTTCAACCCACCCTTTTGCACACAAATTTTTGATGCTTCCTTGACACATTTCTTTCTCTTTTAAATTTTCTGGCTAGCCTAGACAAAAGCATATTTCAGGTCAGACACAGGCTGATCATGGAAGCTTTTAAACACCCTTGCTGACCTGGAATTAGTAGATTCATGCAACTTTCCACCAAACCCAGTACACCATAAAATAAGTGTTTTACGCTACAGTGGTATTGCTGGCAATGCATAAAATAAATGTCCTGTATGTGCAACACCATAACTTCAGTCTAAAACACTATCTGAAGATTTAATAGATGGATAGATATTGCTTTGGTTGTGCAGGGCCTAACACTGCAAGTTGTATCTTTGGTTTTTTGAATGCACTATGTGGCTGAACATGTTTAATGACAGTGAACAGACAAGAGATTTACACAGATACACAAGAAAACTTCCACAGCCCCATGACATCCCATAGTTTTTTAACAGCAGAGGTCATAGAACTTACTTTTTATCACCCGTTCATTCATTCATTCGTCCTCCAAATCTCTCTTTAATTAATTTTTGTCTCAGTATCTTGATCTTTGTGTCTTAACATTTTAATAATGAAAAATGAGTGTAAATCATAACCAGCTTTAAGCAACAAAAGGCAATGAGCCCTTGGCAATGGACAAGTTGAATATATAAGGATTCCTTTCAAGTGATCTGTACCAAAATGTTGTTTAAGGAAGCAGAGAAAATAAATTATTTACCAGGGAATAAAATTGGTATAAGCCAAAGCGGACATCCCTGCTTTGATTCTGAGCATAACTTTGCTTCTGATTGAGGTATTGCACCTCCAGAAATCAGTTTTATGAAAAAATTCAGCTGTTCACTGTTCTTCATCAATGTACATACCTGAAGGTAGGATGTAGGCACAAGCAGCAGGTAATGCACACTTCCAGTCATCACCCTCCTAGATCAAGCTTCCCCCTTTCTCAAGTCTGGCCAGCCCTTGCAGATACTCTCTTTTACATAACCACAAATTTATCAGCATAATTCTTTTCTGTGTGAAGCATTCAGTACATTACCAGGCCAAAAAATGTATTGGTATTGACTCAGTAGCACAACCTAGGTTGGGTCAAACTTAGCAAATCTTTGATAACTCTCTCTTACTCAGCAGTTACACCAGTGCTTTGTGGGTCGATTGACCAGGAAACACAAATCATTGTATAGGGATGGCTTCTTTCCTTCTTTCCTCAATAGACAGAAAGAGATATCTAGGTAGTTGTAGCTTTATTGGAATTGAATGCTTTTGGAAGACGAAATGGTTCTTACTTCAGTAAGTCTAAGAGAGTTGTGATATTCGCTTTCCAAAATGAAACACTTTGAAGTTCATGGCTTCTTTGAAAGTGGCATTGATTTTGAAACTTTTCTCTTACATTTTATAACATAATTTTGATTGTACAATTTTCAAATCTAAAAAGATAATACAAAATTTTCATTTTCTCAATAGTTTTCACTTGAACCTGAGTGTATTTTCCCATACTACAATAACAAAACCCCCCAAATACAACAAAAACCCAAACATGGAAAATATTCAGTGTTAAGAGTTTATTGAGGATCCAATGGAAATGAATTTCAGATCCTTCAAAAAAGGGAAATTTGATTTTCCGCTTTACCACAAACCTATGAATGCCATAAATCAAATGCTAAAAGTATCCGTATTTTCAGTCTTTGATCTTAACATACAGCTCAGAGAAAGGCCAAACCAAGAGGTTCTTTTTTTCTACTACACTGAGCCTGCTTTGTTAGATGAAACTGTGGGTTGGCTTCCTTCTTCAGCTGGAATTGGCTTTCCAAGCATAGCTAGATTATTAGAATTAAATCAGAGGAACACTGAAAGCTAACTGGGCAATGGGAAGAGGAGGTCCCCAAATGCCCTCTATTTCATACAAATAAGAATTGGATTGTCTTTTTTATTATTCCAGTGAGGAAAAGACCTTTTCAAGATGCTGGCTGTGTGGCAAGAGAGGGAGGGATTGCTCTTCATCCCTCACAGACGTTCTCCTGCCCTGATCTGAATTTGGGTGGATTATGCAGTGTCCCTTTCCTGCATATTAAAGTTCTGCTTTCTGTTCCCACTAGATATTACATGCAAAGATCATTGCCCTTTCTGGTCCACACACACACACACACACACACACACACACACACACACACACAAAAAAAAAAAANTTTCTTTCTTTTCTTTTCCTGCTTCAGCTGTAGGTCCAGCTGGGGAAGGAGGCATGAGGTGGGAGGAGTGGGATGGAATGGAGGGAGAGGAAGGGAGAGTTTGTGCGTGGGGGGATGTGGTGTCCTCTGGGGAGGCAGTTCCTGTCAGGGAGATTACAATGGTTGTCATCTGTGTGATCAAAAAGGAGGGAAACACTGCGCAAGGGATGAGTCTCCACAGCTGTGAAGGGCTGTTAATAACATCACCACGAAACCCACACCACCCTCACCAGTGCTGCTCTCCATGGGAGGAGAGCAGCAAAGTCCTTGCAGAAATTGGCACAAAGCAGCTGCCCCCAACCCAGGCACTGTGGGCACGGGGGCTGCCCAGGACAAAACGCAGACATGAGCCACATTCCACCCCCTCCCAGCAGCAAGGACTTTTATCCTCCTTACTTTTTTGCTTCTGCATGGTAATTATTCTTTTTAACAACAGAATATTTGGGAAAGGAACAAGTATTGCTGCAGAAAAAAAAAAAAAAAGTGTTTATGAATAATGGAACATTTCAAATCCATCTGGTTTCCGAGACATTTTTTAGTTTCTTGCTACAGCCAATTATATAGCATGCTTGAGTGATAACTGGTTTTATCCTCAGGCTCATTCTGCACACTAATTTCTACACTGATAGTTGCTACCAACCTCTGAGGTTAGTAGCCATATGGTAGTCCAATATGGCACTTAATACTACACTTGTTATACAGTAAGCAGTATTCCGGCAATCATAAATCCACATTGTAGTAGGCACTGTAAAAAAGCTGTGAGTCCTTTTTCTGAGTTTTGGCAGTGATGGCTATTTTTAATTTAATTTCAAGGACATTATAGAATCATTTGCGACTCTTTTTAATTTTTTTTTTCCTTCTCTGTTTTATTGCTGATGAAAGTCAAATTGCTGGCACCAATCCTTCCTGTAAATGGCAAAGACAGTGGAGAGCGATAGTTCTTTTCCTAGCAGAGGATCTCCTGATACTGATGCTTCTGTCAAACTGATCCCATCCAGTAGGAATTGGAAAGCCTCCTCTAAATTGTGCTCCGTGTTGCTAAACAAGTGCCAGTCACTAGAAATAGCAAAGTGGCATTTTGTGGGCTATCCATCTTGCAAAATAATAACCACTCTTAGCATTAATTCAGGGATTTTATCACAATATCCTCATCTGATGAGCCATACCACAGGCTTGTTAAGGCGAAGATGGTCATTATTGTACCTACCACAAACATCAGAGGCACAGGAAGATAAACAGAGTCATCAGGATAAATGTGAATCTGTTCCAAACTGGGAAGGGAATGTAGGTGTCCTGGCTCCCACACCTCTACAAGCATTAAGTCAAAGGCTTTCACAGGGGAAAGGGGGGAAATACTCCCATGTAAATGCACAGGAAATTGCATAGAAAACAAATCCATCCTTTCATCAACCTATTCTCATTTCAGCACCATATTTCCTATGAGGTTGAAAAATCTGCTGCATGAGAGCATATGTTCCTTCAAAACTCATTTCAGATGTAACTTTTTTTAGGTTTCACCTCCTCTTCATGCTTTCTTTCCATAAATTGCTTTCCAAGGCTGTTGTTTTTCCTATTTATTTGCTCAGCAATCATTAAGAACTACCTAATTCTAAGAGGGCTTTTCATAAAATGTGTTGAATAATACAAAAGATACTCTGGTGTAAGAAATAATAAATTAATTATTTTCACCTCTATTAAAAACATTTTTTTAAAAACCCCAAATATAACAACCAAAAAATAACAGTGTTCCTGTATTTACATTTCTTCCAAAAAGAAATGCATTTACATTTTCCTCCCAAATCCATCCAGATTCTTTCTTTCCCCTGGTATCTCTAGCAATTAATCTGTGAATATGACTTCTAAGGAAGTTTTATGGTGCATGGACTACAATTTTTTGTGAAGGGAAGTTATTCTACATGAGGCTGAGCTGGAGGAGCTAGAATAAATAGACTAAATGTTATCCCTGACAGACAAGTTGACTGAGGGATTTAGGGGAATCCATATGATGGTAAGGGCCAACCCGACCCAATGGCCTGCAAGAGGATGGAGAATTAGCTGCCTCTTATCCCAGATGAAGTCTGAAAACAGAGGACACTCAGGACAGCTCTGTAGTGGACATGAGTTTTGATATAATAACACCATGTTATCTTAGCTGCTCTCTGTAACCTCAGAGCCATTACCGTGCTCAGCAATGTAGCTACCAAGTTTAAACTGTACTAACAGAAGGAAAGGACAAATTAAAGCATAAAGAGTGCACTGTCTTTGTGTTTGACTACCTGAGGCTTAAAACCTGTTATCAGAAATTGTGAGCATCTTTTTACGTGATTTCAGTTTGGAAGGAAAATTAGCAGCTCACAGGATTTTCATAATTATAACATTTGATTTAACTCAGAGAGAAGACCTGTAATCAACCCCACTGATACCCTTCCTATGCCTGTATGGCTGTTAGTACCACAGCCCCATGTGTAATTTTCTAGACCTCCTTTCATATCAGGTGTAGTAGGCACTCCACTATCAACTTACAACAACCTGAATTTTTAAACAGCCTACCTGCTCCTTATCTCAGCATTGAAGTGTGCAAGTTATCTAACTGCAGAAGTCAGCACAGAGATATGTATTTTGCCTGTGAAAACAGATCTTGACCTTTGAATTTAAGTCACTCATTTCCAGAGCTACATGTGGAGAAGTGGGAAAATCAGGGATGTAGTCCCTTCACTCAGTGAAGTTGTTGAACTCAAGAAAGATGTTGGGCAAACAAGGTCACCTTGAGACAGAAGGTTTTGCTCTCCTTATCTGAGAGTATTCTCTCTGAACAAACTGATTTTAATTTTGCCATTGCCTCTGCAGTAAAGGAATTTTATCCTGGCTGGTTTGCTTGTGTTTCTCTGCCTTCATGTAAGAGTGATTTTGAAAAAGGAGGCCTGACTTTAATTTGTCATTAATTTTGTTTGCTTCTTCAGGGGTTTTTTCACTGTTTTGGTTGGGTTTGTTTGTTTTTGTTTTTGTTTTTTTTTTTCCCAAACAGGAAATTCCTCTCTGGGCTCATCTATTTGGATGTTTACCAACAAGCTTTTCCCTTAGTTAGCTTATTCCACCTACAAACTCAGTCAGTAAAAAGCAATCCTGAATAAGATTATGCATGCAAGTGGAAAGGAAACATGGGTATTTTACACCAAAAGAAGCTAGACTCTCTAGTATCTCTCTATTGTAGTACAAATTCATTTGTAAACAAGCTTAAGGAAGACAGTGCCCTGTCTAGTGGAAGGTGTCCCTTACCTGGTTTGGGAGTTTGAACTAGATGATCTCTAAGGTGCCTCCAAACCAAACTGTTCTGGGATTCTATAAAAATCTAAAAGGGATTAATTTCTTTTAGGAAAGTAACATTTAGGACTTGGCAGAACTATGGTTGTCTCCTCTTACTAGCTGAAAGGTGGGGGGAAATGTGTATATTTTCAAAACTGTCGTCCCACAGAATGTATTTTCTTTCTTTACATGTAAATACATCCAGTAGTGACTTCGTAGATCCATTTGTTAATGAGTTATCAGTCAAGTAGCCCATATGGAAATCTGAAGACAACTTGAATGGATGGGCAATTGGAATATTCCCCAGGAAACCAGAACATGAAGGACCATCTTGCTAGGAAGAGCCTGTGCTGAGGATGACACGAGGAGGAAAGTCAACAAAAGAACAAGGAGTCAGCAATTGCATTTGAAAGTTACTAAAAATAAAAAAATTTTAAAAAAAGGGTGGGAGGGGGCGAATGAAAAAAAAAAAAACCAAAAACAATAGAGACAGAAAAGAGTTTTCTGTATTCACCAGCTCTCCTCATCACTCCAGCCCAGGGCTTTGGAATAGACCCAGTGGAGGGCAGCCTCCTCTCTACATCTCTGACAGCGGGGCATGCTGCTCACCTTTCCTGCCATCTAGTTTGTGTTTTGACAATTCGGGGTGGAAACTCCAGCAAATATATGCAGAGAGCGAAGATCCCCGGCTCCCGTTCTCCTCCCGAGGAAGTTAGCCAGGCATTGCAGAAATGTGATGCGTGAATAACACAGAGTCTAAGCAGAAAATGAGTACATTTTAAACAAGTCCACTGGAAAAGAATTAGCAGTGAAACTGAAAAGAGCCATATGCCAATAAGGGGGAAAGTGACTCAAAGTGACACGCTGTAATAATATAATTGAGTTAGGATTAAATTGCAGAAGGATAAAAGCAAGGACAGAGCTAAAAAGGTAGAGACTGCGACATGCGCTGCCTTGTTAAGTGGGAGATGGTCAACAGGAGGGGATTCTCTTGCCGTTTTCCTTTCATTTATAATTAGGCAGTGAAAGTACCAGGGGCATGTCAAGCCATTTGAGGGTTTAAATAAAACAGCACTTCCCTGAACCATCATGGCTCAGTTTCAGCATCCCCCCATCCCCCACCACTCCTTGGAAGCAGTGGGAGTCTACAGCTATCTCCTCCTGTGGGAAACCCTCCCTGGCAGACAGCATCCGGACCTTCTCCGTCTCCCACCCTCAATCTTTATTGTTAAGGGAAAGGGGGAGGTGGCAAGGGTGTGAGGCACCCTTAAGAAATCCCCTGTTTATTTAGGAGTTTTTGCAGGCAGGGGTATGGGGGAGGGCTTCTTTTTTTCCTCCCCTGAATTCCCCTCTATTAATATATTCCATTTAAATTGCTCACGGCACCATGTACTAATTAGGACTAGAATGACAGTTTGAGGAGAACAACTGAACCCACTTGAACTCTTGGAGTTCAGAGTTCATGCACATATGGGAAAAACATCTTCCCATTTATTTCTGCAAATACTCCACACGTATCATGGAAAATATAGCTGATATGTATGGAAAGAGCTGATCCTGATGGCTCCTGTAGACACTTCAGATTGCAGCCAAAGAGATTTGAAATGCTCATTTAAAGACAACACTCACTGAATTGGTTCTGTTGGTGATCACACATTGAGTTGCACTGATTTAAATGAAAGTGTTAATTTGGTATCAGTTTAGATCTACCAGTACAAAAGCACAATGGATGTCCTAGGGCATGTTAAAGCAGGCTCATTCCAGTTCAGAATAAGTCAATGAAGAGCAGTTTTCAGCTACACTAAGACAAGAGTGCTACACAGAGCTACACAGAGCTACATGGAGCTATGCACTGGACAAGCAAAACTGGGGTGTTTTTAAGTGCAGCCAGGGCATTTGTGTTACTTAATCTCGGACCAGACATCTTAGTACTTACCGTCAGTGTACAGTCAGTGATTTTTGCAACATTCATGTGATAATACCAATACTTAGTGATTGTAAGCATATATCTTATAGTATTTTAGCCAGGTGTGTAAATTGTAACAGGCACACACATTGATTAAAGTTCCCAAAATCAATTTTCCTGTTTTGATGGCTTTTATTTTGTCCATTTAAAACTACCCTTCAGGTGCTGACTTTGAACCACTCCCATTCCTAGTACAGAGCATCCAAATATTGACTTGTTCCAGCTTAATGAAATTGATTTTGACTTCTCACCTTTTATTATTTTGGTGGGAGGTTGTGTGCAGACCAAGTCTGTAATGAAACAGGATGATTTACTCAATACCACACAGCAAATCAGTGCCAAAGCTGGAGATAAGAGCTGAATCACCACGCAAATTTGACTACGAGTCTTGAAAATCAGCAGGCTTGGATTGCCTGAAAACTCCAGTTTATATGTTGGTTTCCTTCCAATCTGTTAAGGAGAGGTTCCTATAAGAATAACTTGGCTGAAATGTCTGTCTGTCCCTGATCTCTTACAGTTATTTTCACAGAGTCATAGAATGGCTTGGGTTGGAAGGGATCTTAAAGATCATTTAGTTTCCTTCCGTTTCCTTCCCTTCCCTTTCCTTCCCTTTCCTTCCCTTTCCTTCCCTTTCCTTCCCTTTCCTTCCCTTTCCCTTTCCCTTTCCCTTTCCCTTTCCCTTTCCCTTTCCCTTTCCCTTTCCCTTTCCCTTTCCCTTCCCCTTCCCCTTCCCCTTCCCCTTCCCCTGCCTTCCCTGTGGTACCTCTAAATGTGCCCCTAAATATCACAAAAGGGAATTAGTTGCCATCTATCCCATGTAGTTTATTTGCTCTCTTTCACTCCCACATTCCCTCAGCCCGAGGAGTTTAGGAGAAATGCTGGTGGTTTGGTGGAAGCACATTGCAAGTCTTTGGAGACACAAGCAATTCAAAACCAATCAATGCATCTATAAATCTTGTAAAACTCAGATCCTGAATACCTGGTTACTCTTTCATTATGCGCTGACCCAACAAATGAGGCCGGGGTATTCCTAAGGCACTCTTCATTTTTCACAGTGTGCTGTGCTCTGTGTTATTTCTCCATGGCATGCATACAGGAAAAAAATGTGTCTTGTAAACATTGATCTACTTATTATTCTGCTTGTTTGGATAGCCTTAAAAATGGACATTTATCTACAGTTTAGGTGTCTGAAGCACAGACTGGGTACCCAGACATAATATGAACGTAGTAGCACAGAGACCATCCATGATGACAGTTTTCAAAGCACTCCTCTCCCCATGTCCTAAACCAGACTTTTACCTCCTGCAGGAGCCTGCAGTTTAGAGTAACTCCTTTGGGAACACAGATTTCTGCACAGTCCACCATAAGAAGCTACCTTTCTTAGGTGTTAACCGTTGAGGCCAACTGTTTTGTTTTGGTTTTTTTAAGGCTGAAAGTAGTAAACTGTAAGGACTTCAGGCAACATATATGTAATGACTGACAGCCGAAATATAGAGACATAAAGAAATGGGTGTCAGGGCTAATGCAGTTCTGCACATCTCCATCACACATTTCAGACATGGGCATTTTTCTTTTTCAGCCTCTGTGTTTTAAAACAAACCAGATTGGGGCCATTGCTGCCTGTAGATTATGGCCCTCGAAGTGATAAACACGCTGTTCCATTGCTATTTGCCCCATGAGATAAACATTTCTGATGGATTTTTCTGACAAAACTGAGAAACCTAATAATCGCAACGTCAGAAAAAAAAGTGAAAACTGATTCAGTTTGATCCCCGAAGGACAGGAGAGAGAAAACAGCAATAGGAGATACAGTTCTGTAGGACTGAACTTGTCAAAACTCTTTTAGACTGCTTTGAATAAGCACATCCGCTTGGTGTTATAAATAAAGGTTTCAGACAGTAATTTGCATGGATTAGGATTGTTAACGTTTATCAATTGCTGGGTTTTAAAGAACTCCCAAATTCTTGATAGGAGTAACTCTTTGTAGTGAAAGATTCATGGTGGGAGTGAAAAAAAATCCGATGAATTTCAAGCTACAGATGAGAGAAAGCAAAGCCATCCAGATCTAAACTGAGATACCATTAGTGGTTCCCATAAATCAAATCATGTTTATAGCAGGGATACAGTTGAATTACCATCTGGACTTTTTAACCTCAACATTTATTTCCAAACCCTCCTCCAATATTGAAAGTAAACTTAACCCTTCCTTTCATCTTCAGGACTTTGACCTGGTGCCAGTTCTTATTTTGAAGGAATGATCTGATTTTTGATGGGGACAGAATGTCACACGTGGCATGAGGTTGGAAGGACTGGGAGTTTCTTACAGAAGACAAAGTCGTAAAAGAAATAAAATACACTCAGTCTTAAATGAGATCAGCTGAATAGAGGGTCAGTGGGAATGAAGTCAGGGGGAGGATAAAGAAAGGAGGGTTCGTTTTAATTCAGGTAGAGGACACAGATGGGGTCCAAGGACAGTGTAGCAAAACATGTAACAGTCAAAAGGAACTCCTATTCTCTCAGGATATGTGGGTTTACTGGGAGGTGGATGGGTGATGAAGAGCTGGATCCTGTTTTCATTGGTGTTAATAACAAAACTGTCATTGCCTTTAATAGAACATCCACCTACTTGTTTGAAAGTGATAACTTTAACCCTTTTCTGGCAAAACAAATCAAGCTCATATCAAACAAGTTTTAAAGTCTCTGGAATAAAAATATCAAGTTATTTGGGTCTCAGGTTTTTTGGTGTGTGCTGAGGTATTTTCTGATTTTTTCTTGCCTTTTTTCCCCCTTCCTTTCAGTCTACCTCTGAACTTCCTGATTCAGTCAAGTAGCTGCCAAAGTAGTTAGTAAAGGATATTGTTGTGCTATTTCCAGCTCAGGAAGTTGTAGACAGGTGGGGGTCAGTCTTTTTTTCCCAGGTAAAAAGTGACAGGACTAAAGGAAACAGCTTTAAAGTGCACCAGGGGAGGTTTAGATTGGATATTAGGAGAACTTTCTTCACTGAAAGGGCAGCCAAGCATTGGAACAGTCTGTCCAGGGAAGTGGTGGGCTCACCATTCCTGGAAGTACTCAAAAAATGTGCAGAAGTGAGTTCTTCCAGTAACAGGCAACAGTGATCTCTATAAGGACAGCATGAGTGAAACCTCACTGCGTGCACGTAGGGCTGTGAGCTAAGCATTTGCACAAATAAACACACATTTGCCCCACAAGGTGACTATAGGGCCTTTGGCTGACTGAAAGGATGAGATTCTAGTAGGGGAACTCATCCTGGGATTATGCCACATGGCTGGGTGAGTCCTCTGCTGTCCTAGCCTTGCATATCAAACACGATTCTTTTCTTTGAGGGCAGTTTCCCTGAAGAAAATAAATGTCTTCCCACCTCCTCTCCAAATCTGTTTTTGTAAATGTCTTTGGTGTCATATGTTTCAAAGTGAGTTGAACTTTTTTTATTCAGTCCTTGTTAGACACAACCTCATATTTCACACCCTGGCTGGTGCCAGGATCCTCTTGGTCTATTGGCGACATTACTGCCATTTCCTATCTCTCTCCTTCCTGAATTTACCTAACCCAGAGCTCTGGCCTTTTGTTGAAATGATTTTCTGCCTTCCGGCCCTGCGTGCCGTGTGTCAGATTATGTGCAAAAGGTCTCAACCCACTTCCCCTGGGTTTAGACACAGGATGAGGAAATGAAGAGGAGTGAAGTTACTGATTTCGTTTTGGAGGTCAGGGTGGGTCTTCTCGGGGTAGAACTGGAGTCTGAAGAGCAAATGCTGCCATTTGTTATCCATATTTTGTCAAACAAACAAGAAACCCCAACAATTATTCATGCTGCTGAGTCGGAAATACTTCTCAAAACAGCTGACAAAAAAGAACAGGAGGACAATAGGTGGATGGTGAAATTATATATATACACTTATATATATAGCCCAGACACAGACATGCAGTTTTGTTGGAAGCAGTCTGAAGACATGAGGAGCAGTCTGACAATCATCTCTGGACTGCCCAAGTTGGGCAGGCTGCCTTGTCTGCTCAGTAATTCTCAGATAGCATTGCACAGTCTAATTATGTGTTAACCCGCACTGGAAACCTGTAACATCAGAAAGGGTGTCTGAAATCATTCCAGGAGAATGTTTTCCAGTACTGGGGAATCCCAAAACTCTCCCTGTACAGGAGTGTGCAGACTCCAAGCCAGCAGCCTGAGCCATCAGTGCCAGCCTTGTCCTCCTCTGCTGTCCCTCTCGTGAGCTGCTGGGACAGGACCTGAGGGTCCTGCTCAGGGTGGAGCTGGGTGCTGCTCAGAGCTGCTGAGGGCACCCAGGCCATGCCTTGGAGGAAGGGCCGCAGCCCAAGCTGCAATGACAGGAATGGCCATCTCCCTCTCCTGATGATCTGGGAGCAGATCTTGGCTTCCTGGGTGAGCCGCAGACCGCGCACCCCCTCCTGCCTTGCTCCCCATGGGACTGGCAGTGTCACACTCTCACTGTTCCCCTTGCACGGATCTGCTGGCAGTCCAGGAACCCCAACCTGCATGTTCCAAATCCGCCCTTTCCTTCACAGACCTGTGCAACAGCACTGGAGGGGGAGGAAAAACAAACAAAGAAGCAAACAGACGGGAAAGGCAGAAATCCAGAATCACTTCCTCTCCCTCCGCAGGTTGTTGGTCGTACCTAGAGCTCTGGCTGGTTTATGTATGCATTCAGAGTAAGTTCTCTGAGGAGTATCCTGCAGTCATTTCTCAGCGAGTGTGAACAAACTCATTAACAGCTCCTTTACTGGAATGATAAGTTGTTTCTTAATGAAGGGAAAAATAAATACCCTTGCTAACCCAGGCTCCATCACTAGAAGTCACACATCATTCTTAAAGACTCCTTATTTTCCACCAGAGACATTTGTGTACAGCCCTTAAACAAAATGAAAGAGCTTGTTTCTCTTTCTTAGACGCTCTTTTAGATGCTCAAATTGCACAGCATTTCTTAGACGCTTTCAGGAGTTTTATCCCAGATGTGAGCACCTTGTGCTCAGTAAAACAAAAAATAACGATCTCAAACACCACCCATTTTAAGAAGGCCAGGTTTGTAGCACTTAAAACACAGGACTGGGGCCCAAGAGATTTGGGATCTATTCCAAGCTCTGCCATTGACCTGCTACGTAGCTTTACTTGTAAGGAAGTCACTTAAGCTCATTGTGTTTCAATGTGCCCATTTGTGAAATGGAGATAATAATGCCAAGCTCACAAGGGGGCTGTAAAGGTTAATTAAATAGAGTTCTTAGGTGATTTCCCTTCTTTGGATGAAAATTGTGACAGATGTATTGTTTATTAATGAAATTTGCGCAAAAATCATAACTGAATTTTTGCAGTGAAAAAATACATGGTGATTTTGTTTGTGTGTGTGAAAAATGCCAAAGTAGTATTTCTTTTTTTAATCATCTTTTTTCTTCTCCTTCTTTTTCAAGCTATATTGA
This sequence comes from Regulus satrapa, assembly GCA_013396955.1. NCBI lineage: Eukaryota > Metazoa > Chordata > Aves > Passeriformes > Regulidae > Regulus > Regulus satrapa. Next base: position 50,835 of record VWZN01021502.1, read on the forward strand.
TTCCATTTAAGCTTAAAAAATCTGGGAATGTTTTGCAAAATTTTTTGGTCCACTTTGGCATGCAACTGCATGATGATGCCTGTACTAGCAACTAGAACAGCTAGAGATCACCACATGAAGGATCATGAAAACAAACAGGCAAAAAAACAAACAAAAAAACCCCACCCCACAACATTTAAATAGTACTTTACATGTTAATGTGCTTCACAGTATAAAAATGCAAGGGCATTCATATAATCAGAATTTGTTAATACCTTTGTAATATTTTATGCTAGCTGTTTTCAAGTGTATAAGTTTGTTTTCTCTTTCATCCAGACTAACATTTGTGATTCCATGTTTAGAAATTGCATAGAATTCTAGAAAATGAAATTATAATGTACCCAGGAAGACAATAATAATAATAAACCCCATGTTTCTTATATTTTCCTGTTTTCAGTGTTCATTTCAGCTGGAACTGAACTGAATCAGCAATCAAGTAGTTTGGTTGCATGATTTGATGCAGATCAACCCCTGCAGGAGTGGATGGGATATGCTCTGCCCTCCTACCCCTCATCTGTGTGGATGTGGGAACCCCTCTTAAGTCTGGATACAAAACAGTCACACCTTTTCAGACACTAAACAAGCTCCTGTCCCTCATGGAAGTCACTTGGTGAGAATTTTTACTTTCATGTCGCTTGAAGGAACCCTGTGGATTATTGTAATTTTTGTTACCCTTGGAGCCCTTGCATCACCCTCATGAAGGTACACCTCAAGAAACTGCAAGACGACAAGAGAAGAAATGTCAAATCCAGCTTTTGTGAAACTTGCTTGCATTGAAGCTTGAGTTTGGGCTGAAGATTTAAAGGCTGTCCCTCTCTCACTGAACAAGGTGACCTACCCCATAATCAGAGAAATTCCAAATTAATAAGAGCTATTAAGTTATCTTGTCCACCTGCCCCCTTTGGCACAAGATTGAGAGCATGACAGGGGTTCTGGCAGTGGGCTGAGCACACAAATACAAATCACGTTATACTTAAAAGGCCCAAATGAGTTTACTCTGGGCTCCTTACTCTTCCTTGTAGCTACTGGGAAGGGGGCCCTGGAACTTAAACCAGTGGACAAAAAAGAGATTGAATAAATCCCTAAAAACAATACATTTAACCCTGTAAACTACATTTCTCTAGTCACTGCTTGTGCTTCTTATGCTCCTTTTGCCCCTGAGAGATTTTCCCAGAATGCTGTTTTTAAAAAAAACAAAACCTACCCACTGTGTAAATCTTTCAAACTTCTGGTATGGTTGAGAGAGTCTTAGATGTAAAATCAGCTCACTGCAGAATGGAGGACTCTGTAACTAGAAAACAAAGCCTTCAAAGAAAAATAATTTGCTTTGATATCACCAAGGGAAATAGCATCTTCATTTTCTGTTATTACATGAAGACTCCTTCTCACCCTCCTCCACCTACTTCCAGACACTCTGTGTGTGCATACATGGAGATATTTAATTTGCCCATTAGATGTTGCAGGATCAGGATTTCACATATGATTTCTGAGCATTCATCTTTTATCCCTTGTCCTTTAAAAGATGCAGAATTAAAATTGTCACACTGAACATTTTCTTCCTCTATGTGCTTGAGAGGCTTTTCTGGTGCTTGAGTTGAGCCAGTGACACTCAAGGACTTCAGCTGAGTGCTCAGCTGTTCGTCCTGGGGAGGGAAGAAATGAAGAAAACCCACAACCAACAAATCTGGTGCATTTTATTGATTTAATAGAAAAGATTCATAGAATGGTTTGGGTTGGAAAGGGCCTCAAGGATCATATAGCTCCAGCCTCCTGCCGTGGGCAGGGACACTTTTCACTAGACCAGATTGCTCAACGCTCCATCCAACCTGATCTTGAACATTGCCAGGGTTGGGGCATTCACAACCTCTTTGGGAAACCTGTGGCAGGTTTCACCACCTTCGAGGTAAAGTTATGGAGAGTGACATGGACTTAAGCCTTTTGCACAGGTGAAGCAAAAATTCAGGCTTCCCTCCATGTATGCCAGGGCATGTTGGGGCATGTGGGCATGTATTACTGAAAATACCTTCTGTGCTTCTAAAAAGAAGTTTACAGTGTTGCTGATATGGTTTTCCCTGAGTTGAGATTTGTAGAGTGTCAGCTGGGAGAGCATTTTCCTTTGGAAATGAAACAGTACAAAACAAATGCATTTGGTCATTTCACTAAATTCTGGGATGTAGAGCAGGTTTCTCTAGCAAGAACAAGGAGAAGCTGTGCTCACTCTGGCAGCAAAGACTGAGAGAAAGTGGCAATCAGTCTTAGTGGGGTTTGAGTGTGGCGCTTATTAATCTGAATTTACATTTCTGCTATGGAAACAGGGGGTTTCTAAAGTGACCTGAATTACTGTGAGCTGACAGTTGCTGTGCTTACAGACCTTCAACACACTGCGTGCAGGGAAAGAGTTTCCTTCCCAGTCTTTGACATTCTCTGTTCAGAAGATTTTTTATTTTAACCCCAGTCCTAATTGCCCTTCAGTATCAAAATTAATTGTGTTTTCTGCTAAAAGGCCAGAGCAGTTTAAGGTTACTCCAGGGTCCCAGCAGCCGATGCATCTTCTGTAAATGGCTTGATTGCCGTCTGTGGAGAGGAGTGCTGGGAGAGATTTGCTTGACCGAGGCTATACATTACAGTCCAATTAGTGTGAAGATCACTACATGAGTCTTTAACTTTATCTAGGAACTGTCGGAATCTCTAATGCTGAGAGCAGGGAGAGAAAGAAGGATGCAGAGCCACCTGGGCAGCCACACGGAGACCACGTCTCTTCCCTGCTGCCCTCTCACTGTCCTGCAGGCAGCAGAGGGAGCAGTTGGAGGATGGAAATACTCCATGAGCTGCACTTCTCATCCTACAGGTACTTTTATCCCTTTTTCTCCCTTTATTTCTTTGCTGCTTTACTGATATATTAGTATATGGTTTTGATTTTGAGTCTTTGTTTTTGTTTTTTTTTTTTTTTTCTCAAGACAGCTCATCTGAGGCCTGGATTCATTTAATGTAACCTGAGGCAGTGGGCTGAAGTCGATGGGAATGTGCTAGCCTTAGGTCCTCTGGGCAGACAGAGAAAAAACAACACATCCAAATATTAAATTAAATTCCCAAAATGATCCTTAGAGATGGTTTGCTCCCTGGCACTGTCCTTCTGTCCTACAGCCAGAACTCCAAACTCAGGTGTTTCATTTACGTACTCAAAAGTGAGCGAGAGTTAGACTTCTCATTGCTCTGTGAAAGAACTCAGGAGCTCCTGTTCAGCTCAGGGCAAAGTCAAGTAAAAATATAAGTCAGTAGCATAAAAGGTCAGTTCTAATACTAAATGTTCTTTGCAGATCATAGAGTAGATCTAGAAGACAGGCACTACTAGTGAACCCCTGTGAGGTGAAATTACTCCTGTTTGGATCTGCAAGGAGGAGTGGAGATTTAAAAATAAAATAATAATTATGAATGGTCATCAGCTGAAACCATCTCAGGAGAAAGGGAAAGGGGCCTTACAGTCCACATTAACACACTGGGCAAACACTGGTACACAAACGTACTAAAAAAAAGGTCCAACATATTCTTATCCCTATAATTTTGTTCATACAAATTCAGTCTGCAGCTTAGATAATCTCAGCCTATATGTTGTGCATGATTGTTACAAAGAAATCCTAATGAAACACCAGGTTCTGCCTTATCGGATGCATACGGAACATCTGGAATAAATTTCTGGTTGGTCTGTGCCTCAAGTCATCAGGCTTCTTGTTTGCATATCTAGGCCTCATGTCTTCCAAAATATCTTCTAAAAGTGGCTGGAACAACCAGTATTAAACAAGACTATTAAGGAATGTTGTAAAAGTTTGAAAGCTAATGAAAAGAAGAATGCCAAGTCCCTGACATTTTTCACATCTCCACCCTTTATTTTTCAGCTAGCTTTAAAGCTTAATGTCTTATTTTCTGAGTCAGTCTCCAAACCAAGGAATGAAGAGGCAGCTGCAAAAGTGGGAAAAACAGGGGGAAAAAAGTTGTTATTTGACACCATCTCTCAGAAGTTCCAGAACAGTGAACTTTCTGTAACAGCTCCACTTCTCATTACAATCTCATTTGACACCGGAGCAATTATGACTAAAACAACAACACCAAAAAAATGTCTACATGAGTATTTCAGCATTTGGGGGACTACATAGCACCATAATATGTTAGACAGCACACGCCTTCTTTAATTTCTTTTTGTGCTGTGCTAAAGATATTAGTGTTAGTGACATGGTGACGGTATCCATCACACTGGATCTCTGCTCCTCTCATTTCTTTGCACTGCAGAAACAGTTCTCTTCTCCACCAGCATCTGGGACACAGCCATAGACCTCATCCCTTTCCCTTGTCCTGTTTTACCTGCTGGATTCACATACTTAGGATTCCACTCACCACCAGCTTTCCTACACGGTTTGCAGCAGATCTTGTATCAGTGTGCAGCGCTGTGTTTGCACAACTCAGAGATAAGGGAGTCTCTCTCTCTCTCTCACAGGCATTTTAGATTAAATAAAGCTGGTAATGGGATGAGAACTGAGTCTCTCATCCACTGTTCTAAAGGTTCTTTAAAATGACACTGGATTGAGACTCCAACTGGCTCAAGCAGAATAGCCATACTGAACAGCAGGTTTTTTTTCCCCGTGTTCAACAAAGCTGTGGATTGCTCAAGGTAGAAGGTAATAATATTTACCTCATTAGAACTTATGAAATTAAACATTTAAGAAGAAATAATATTCATAGCATAATTATATAATATGGTTTGTTGCCACAAAATATTGTGGGATTAATTAAAGGGAAAAAAATATGTGAAGGATAATACTAAGGTGGATATCTCCCTTTTCAGATGCATGCAAACTGTGGCTAAATTCTGTGGTATTCAAATTAACAACAGGTAATTCCTGCTATTTGGATTTCCCATCATTTACTCTCTTTACAGCTGTAAAAAGAAAATTAACTGCTGTTAAAGACAGCAAAGAAACTCTTTTTCACAGCAATATATGATGCTGTTTCTAAGGGCCAAGGTTAGTGATGTAAAGCTGTGGGGAAAAAAATAAAAATCCCTTCTTGTAAAGGCATTTCAGAGATGACCACAAGTGGATTTCTTGCTCATTTTCAGAAAACCCTGAACCAGCTAGTCTCTGATACAGAGCACTGAAAATTGTGGCCTTTAGTATGAACTCTAGTATGTCATAAGAACACAAAAAATAATTAAAATTCCTCTAATTTAATTCTTATTTTTGTCTGCAGCATTCCCAACCTCTCTGCCTTAAAAGGGAGTTGTAAGTCTTGCAAGGAATACAAAGGAAAATTCTGCGTGTCAGAAAGTTATGAAACAAAGGCAAAGTGGAAATATATAAAGTCAAAATGAAACCCTCCATCTTTCTGTCAAATCGAAACAATAAATAATAATGGCATCTTGCATTTATATAGTGGTTTTCATCCAGAAAGCCTGGAAAGCTCTTTGGAAACTTTACAAACTACTGTGGAGAAATAGGAATGATTTCATACACTGACCTATTGAAGGTTCCCACTTCTGTAAACAGTTACAGTCTACAGCCACATTACATCTCAATCTGGGACAGGTAGAGACTGATCTTGAGAGATATTGGATGGATCTGTAGTTAGTCAGAGTAAATCTTCAAAGTCCTGTGGGAATTTACACTGTTGACAGTTATTGTTTCTCATGATCAGGCACTTGGTAAAGAAATAAAATTACAGGTAGATGAAATAGACTGCTGATCCTAGTCTGTGAAATATGGCAATAGCAGCCAGAGCTTTACAATTAAAATCCCTGGTAATTCATCAATTGTGGGATGGTAAACATACTCATTTTAAGGAGTCCAATCCTCTGTCCAGCCATTCCTCATTGCTATCATGCAGCTGACATGCTTTCTTTCTTATTTTAATCTACGTGTGTATATAGAAAAGGTGTTTTAAGAGCTAGTTGAAAGCAAAACAAATCTCTCAGATTTACGTCTCTGCCATGTTCAATTGTCAGGCAAAGCACGGAAGAAAATAAACCCAAAGAATGAGTAATTAGTAAGCTCAGGAAATTTGATTAAGCTTTCCGTTTCTATCATATGTTTCACTTAACAAAATCACACCAGATACTCGAGAAGTCTGTTGGATATTAAGAGATGGCATAGATTTCCAGATCCTCAATGGAGGAAAATTCCTGCTGATTTTCATGGTCTTTTTGTTCCAAGAAGGATCACATAATTTTGGCTCTTAACTAACATTTCTATAACTAGCAGTCGGCTCAGGAATTCCCTGTATGTGAATGTATTTATCTATCAGCTGGTGCAATGTATTTCTGCATTGGAACACCACTCTGAAAGCATCCAGCCAGCACCTCCTAATGGTGGCAGCAAGAGGAAGAGGAATGCAACAGGAAAAATAGTTCCAGGAACAACAGAGTGGGAAGTTGCCTTCCGATTTGCATGACTTCATTTCACTGGCCTGTGGCAGGTAATTCTGAGGGGCTCACATGTTGTGGGTCTGAGTCCTGCCTCAGCTTGACCGCATGTCTTTATCAGATTTCAAGGAATATTCTGGAATTTGACATGGGTGCTTGTTCTGCTTTCCCAGTCTCTGTCATACCCCCCATTCAGCAGCTGGAGGAGAGTTTGGAAGGTTCCCCTGTTGCCTTCCCATTCCCGTCCTTGTTGGTCTATCTGCCCTGAGACCAGAATTTGTGGTGTCCAGCCAAACTGATGCTGCTTAACTGTACCAAGGTGAGCAGGTGGGAGCCCAGTGCCTGCTCTGCAGCCTTTTTTACCCAATGCTCCCCTGGCTGGTGTGTTTGGGCAGATGGGGAAAAGGAGAAGGAATACAGACCACCCTAGCTAATGACCAGAGCCATGATTAAACATGATAAAGCCCTAAGAATCAACCTCTCCTATCAACACATGACAGAAGAGCAACATAAATACTGTGCAACTCAAAAGTTGAGCCAAAGGCAGTTCCCCAGACTTCAGCTGAGAAATAGTTCTCTCCTCTTTGGGGAATTTAGCACCAAATGAAGGCGAGACAGGGACAGTGTGTCTGCATTTATTTAAAATGTTCTCTGTACTAAGTATTCTGTAAGAATAGGAAATTTTGGAAAAAAGTCTGGAGGCTTCTCAATATCACTGGTTTTTTTAGACTATTAGGAATGTATTTTTATGCCCTCTAAGTTTTTCTCAAGTCAGAGTATTCTCTTGAGAGGCTGGAAATTTCAAATCAGAGCTGTAAACTCAATCTCTGGATCAGTAATTCCCATTTACATCATGAAACACTCAAGAAAAAGCCTGATAGCTACATTTTGTTACAAACATGAGCTATTTAGGCATCCTGATTGACAACATAAATTTTGCACATTAAATGATGGGGATCTCTGGCTTCACAAAAGCATTCTTCCAGGCAGTAGAAACAGTGTTGAGTATTGTGAAAAAAAACCCCAAAAACCCAACCCAACCATGATGTCAAATCAGACATTTCAAGGTTACATGCCATTAATTTGAATCTAATTGCTGGTGCTACTGGTCTTCCAGGTGGTTGCTGGGGAAGCTTGGTTAGTTCATTACACAGAAGCAAGTTTTCTGGTGGAATATAGGTTGATATGTTCAAAGGCACTCAGGGTTGCCATAGGACAAACTTTTGTTAAAAGTAAGTGAATGTCAGATGCTTACTTCTTCACGCTTCTGAAAACCTCCTGCTGTTTTTGCTTCTTGAACATGAGAAGAAGGTTGTCCAGAGCAGCTATTACGGGCTACTTATATCAAATCCTTCATATTGCTGGTGACTGGGAGCCCCCAAGAGTTCTTGTCCCACATTTTGCCTGGCAATTAAATAGGCCGAGATATAATTTGCGCCCCATATTCTCAGTGTTGAAGGCAGTAGGTTTCTTCATTTTTAGCCTAACTCTTCTGTCACCTTCACCAGTTTCACATTATTTATGTTAACTCCGTGGCCTAGGGGTGGGAGGGAGAGGGGAATTATTCCTAATTTACTGAAAGTGAGAGAAGAATCAGTCACTTCTTTCTTTAAATTTCTGTGGAGGATTGTTAATCAAAGTTAAAACAAATCTGTGTTCCAACGCAGAGGTGGGCGAGGAAATGTGTGCCTAACACATATGCACTTTGGGGCTCCTGCAGAAGGAAACAGAGTTCTGGAAACTGTTGTGAGAAAAACATTAAAAGACACCAGACTCGATGCTATGCCATGGACTGGAAATGGGACTTCAGACAATATCCAGTTATGTTTGAACCTACTCGAAGTGTTGCGCTTTGTTCTCCAACCTGTGATGCACAATGTAAATTATCTCCCTTTCTTATTTGCCTCACGTTTGAGAAGCGCCTGGCTTGGAGCAGGACAATGACTTAAAGCAAGAGCCAGGCAGAGAATACATCAGGAATTCGACCTGCAGGCCCATGAAATGCAGTGTCATCATAACCCAAAGGGCGTATCATTAGTCACTGAAGGAAGGAAGCGCAAGCATGCCCGGAGAAATCAATAGAAGGTCCTTGTCTAGTAACATGAAGAGAACAGCACCAATGTTTATGTCTTTGCCCTTCACATACTTTGCTCTTCCTTCCTCTCCAGTCATCTTTTTACTCTATCCAGAATTTCATTTTCCTGATTCCTGAGTACAAACGGACGACCGTAGTAACCAAGACTCAGGCTGCAATCCAGCCTTTTCAGAGAAAAATGTTAAAAAAAAATGTCCATCAGGCCCAGTGTTTCTGTATGGTGGTTATCTGATTTGGCTCCTGCTAACTAAAAACATATGCAACTGGTTATCTCCATCAACACAGTTTAATTCAGCTCTGGTCCGTATTAGTGTGTTTTTCTGCAACTGATGTCTCTTAGTGCCATGGGTGAACTGTTACTGTTAAAATCATGTTTAAATATGAAGATCAAACAAATGGTCCAAAGGTTTCTAGCATCTAAAGATTCATTAAGCAATACAAAACCACTTTGCCATGTTTTAGTTAAATGTAATAACTCTTCCCCCAAATATTATGCTTTCAATAAATGCTTAGCCATCTTTTAATTAAATATACTATCTCTTTTCTAAAATTTTATGCTTTCAATAACTGAGGACTCAGATTAATAAGGTATTTTAGAGTTTTTCTAGAATATTAGGTAGTAATTAAAAATTGTCAAGGCTCCTTTTAATTCCATAATCCTGCACTTGACCCGTTCTTTTTAATGCCTCAGATTGCCCATCCATAAAATGAGCAAAACAGTAGCAATGTGCATCCCAGGGAAGGTACAAAGCACCACTCATTACTGTCAGGAAAATGCTCTGAAATTATTCAGCTGTATTCATAGCAAAAACCCAACGAATTAACAAAATATGTTCAGGCAATGCACATTTGTCGGCTTCCATGAGAAAACTGTGAAGTGTTATGAATAATGTGGCTCGTTGGTGGCTGTTTGCTCTAACAATCCTGATTTGTGCATTACATGAAGGCAGAGGAATCTTTTCATGCTCAGTTTGACCCTTCCTCACACTGGCCCTGATTTCTTTCTTTTCTGGCCCTTGACAGGAGTACAAAATGCACATCAAGGACAAGAATAACTTTTTAGACTAAGATAACATTTGTATTATTAGAAGAGGTTAGGGTGTGCCTGAGAGGGCAGGAGGTAAATCTGCTGAACAGCCTAAAAGCTTTATTTATGGAAATGTCCTTTTTAGAAAGAGGGGAAAGGAGGAATATTACTAATAATGTCAAAAATTCTCCAAGATCTCAAATCAGCCAAGCTGTACATGAGCCTACACATGCATACACACTTTCAGAACAAACTTTTTCTTAGTATACGGACCTCTGACCCTGGACCAGCTTTCCAGCTAGAGCAAGTCAGCTTCAGTATATGAAATTTGATGGAATTAACATAAGTTTACCCCAGCTGAGGGCTGTGACACAGCCTCATTATTCCATAAGGAAAATCAGAAGTATCTTATACACTACTGAACAGAGTTGTCTCCTACAGGAAGAAGCAAAGTGTCTCTTCTGACAAGTTTAAGAGCTTCTGACACATCTGTCTCTCTAGTCCTTTACCCAATGACCCTCTCTCCAGAGGAAAACTCTGAAATCAACCTTTGCAAGGTCAGCTGAACTCCTCAGCGCTTCCTGAAGGAAACCACAGTCTGAAGGAAACCAAGAATACTCTCAGCTGTTCTCAAGAAATAAAAAAAAGAAAAAAAAAACCCAAACACAACACTTTGAACCTTCCTGTATGATTTAGGAACCAACATATCTGTTGTTTCCCCCCCACACTTTTTAGTCAGTTGAGCACTTAACCTCAATCTGCTAACCAGCTTTGTGAGAATTCTCACAGTTTGTGTGACTTGGCCCCTTGTAGGAGAGAATACAGGCTGCTCAGTCTTATTCCCTGATGATTTCTGAGAATATGACTGCTATCCTATCACAGCACAAATTGTATGAAAATGTAGAATTGGCCGCCCTTGCCTATTTGGAGGATAAGAGTGCACTATGCAGGGGCAAAGGCCAAGCTGAGAGAACACAAAAATCAAAACAAAATCTCCCCCAAATGCCTTTATAAAAGCCAGTCTTTGCTCATCAGGGTCTGCTCCCACATGCAGGAGTAGATCTAGCACCCAAAGGGAGAGAAGAGCTAAAATTCTAAATATCAGGATGGTCTCTCACCTGCATTTGTCCTCTGAAAGGAGACTGCATTTAGGATCAGAAAAGCTGAACTTCTTCCATATCTAAGGGAATTCAATTGCTGACAGCTGAAAATGCCAAATTAATAAATAAACAAGACATCATTTGAGAGGGTTTTTTTTTTTTTTCATCACATTTTATAGCCACATAAAAATATTATAGTAAAATATAACTTTTCTCTAGCAACAGAGCTCTTGGGCTGTCTCCTTTAAATATATACTTCAAGCACACTGGGAGCTTTGCACAGCTGAAATATAAGTTTATTTGAATAATAATATTATTTTTTATCACAGATATGACACTGTGGCTTATTTTTAACATGGTGATGTCACCCTAACAGTGAGATCAGTTTTCAGAACATCCTACTGAGCAGTAGAGGTGAACTTGCTACATAATAAATAGAAAAATTCAAACCCTTTAAACAGTATTATAGGAATGCAAAACTGAGGAACTGTTTGACACCAGCAACAGTGCACTTTTATGAAATAAACAAACAAAAAAATCTTGTGTACCTCACTTAGGAGAAAAAGTTATTTATTCTAGTGAATGCTAAATTTCTGGTTAATATATGGGCTATGTATATGTGTCCTTTCTGCAGGCAGCCAGCCCTTTAATGACAACAATGCCATAAATCTTCTCATATTTGGAAAAGATCCTTATGCTGATTGGAAATATGGAGTGAAATATTCAAGTAGAATAACACATATTGCCCACATACAAGGTATCTCAGACTTTTACATGTCAGTTTTATTAATAATTTGAATTTATTATGACATTTTATACATACTATAAAAACATTAGCATATGTTGGGTTTGCCCCAAAGTAATTGCAGCTGGAAAGACAAATAATGAATAAATTAACTGTTAAATCTGGTTGACCCCTGGATTTTTCAGTTTTTCAGCAAGTCCAAAAAACACAAATGTTTTATGGACATGAAAATGTCTTTTAAGGATATATTTCCACCATGTCAAAAGAAAACAAAACCATTTCAAATCAAATAATAGGTTTCTGTAGATAGACACTGAACCAGGTTCCAGTTGTGGCTTTAGCATATTTGAGTGGTTTGAATTGAAAAAAAAAGAAAAAAAGAAAAAAAGAAAAAAAGAAAGAAAGATGTGAACATACCATCTGTGAAAGATTAATATTGGAATAATCGCCTAAATATTTTAGTCTGTTTTAGGCTTGAATGACTGAGCCTAGCAGGGAAAAATTCTTCAGATGTCTTTTTTTGGGGTTTTTTGGGGTTTTTTTTTTTGGGTTTTTTTTTGGTTTTTTGTTTTTCTTTCAAGAGTTCCTGCTAATGCTTCTCCAAAGCCTGGTATCAGTGGAAAAAAGAGAAGGACCCCCATAGACAACTGATGGGGCTGCACCAAGACTCACAGTTCAATATTATTTGTTTAGTTGGGGGCTCTTTTTTTTTTTTT
>VWZN01021502.1:72235-85958 GCA_013396955.1 Regulus satrapa
CCAAAAAAAAAAAAAAAAAAAAAAAAAAAAAAGACAGGAAAAAGGGCTATAAAAGCATGACTTGCCTATGAGAATCCTTTTATCTGAGGTCAGAAAGGCTGAGGTGCTCTTATATGTTTCCTCTGTGCTTGTATATGTAGATTAGATGCAAATATTTGGTAGTACAGAGTATAGTTTGCATTTCTGTTTCATATAAATTATTTTGAGGTTAGAACATTTTTTAATATTACATCCAAGAGGCTTTAGAGCAAACTTCTGATACGAATAGTTGGAAAATTTTATCTAAATGAGCTTTAAAATGGGCCTTAAAGACATTGATGAATGAAATACCTCAAGCAATCTTGGAAAGTGGTGAGGATACTGTGAGTAGGCTGTAACGCTGAGTCCTATTTTCTTTCCTAGAAAGAGAGGGAAAGTTCCTTGGGAACTTCTAGGAAGAAGTCCAGTTGTTTAAACCTGCAGCATTTCCCAACTCATCAGAACTTATGGCAACTCCAGCAGCGGAGGGGAAACAGGCAGTACAGGGGCTGAGGTTCTTCTGGGGCTTTCCTGGTGGGAGCTTTAAGGTGTGTTTTAGAGGAGCTCCATATCCTGCATGGTACATAATGAGGGCTGAGAAGGAAAAAGCAGCAGCAGAAAGAGACAGCTTTGAGAAGGTAATGTCTCTCTGGCTTCAGGAGGTGTTGAGAAAAGCTGAAGCAGTCCTCACTTTGTGAGAAGAGTAATAAAGTGAATGCTCAGGCCAGGTGGGCATCCCTTCCCAGCTGCTGCTGCTGAAAATCAGATGGAGGTCAAGCAGCAGCTAAAGGTCTGTGTTGGCTGTTCCCCCAACCAATCTGACAGAGACTGTGCCAGGAGCTTCCAGGAAAATGCATGAGGTTTGTTTCCTTGATTTCTAACACTTTTCTGGGGGATGGTACCTGCAGAGCATCTATTCTGTGTGGTATGGCATGGAGTAGGGAGTGGATATCAGCCTAAAGCCTGGATCTCCTTTGTGTGCACCACAGATAAAGTGCCTGTGGTCTGTCCTAAAGTCGGTGCCATCAAGTTTGGGGGAGTTGGGTCAGTTCTTGTCTGCTCAGGAGGGCAAATTACTTACAAAGGTTTCTGAGGGCTGCCTGATAGAAACCTCTTGCTTCTCAGAGTGCCTAGAGGGGGAAGCATGAGGTGTGTCAGCTCCCTGGGGCTGCAGCAGGAAACAGAACTGGGTAGGAGCAAGTTCAGCTTGTTTCAAGTCCTTAAAAAAAAAAAAAAATCATGGTTTTCTGTTCCAAGTGATTCCTGCTGGAGGACATGGGGGATTTTTCTTGCTTTTGGTGGGAGCCCCAGTCTCACAGAAGGTACAGCTGCTCAATGGGCTCGTTGCAGGCAATGTGCAATTGGAAGTTGGGTTGCATTTCTTGTAAAGTTTTCAAATATGGAGACAGAGAATGTTTAAGGCAGATATCTCTCACTTTCCAAGCATAATGCATACTTTCCCTTCTCTCTTCAAACGTCGTTCCTTTTGGAAATGTCTCTGGAGAACAATACAATAATCAGTTCTTAACATCTAATTATGCCCTTCCCTTCACAAAAGAAACTCATATTCTTAAATAACACTTCCTGGCAGCAAAGAACTCTGTGGCTCACTTTGAAAGAGAGGGGAAAACAATGCAACCCAACCCAAATATCTTCAGATCATTAATGCACAGGGAATTGGGTGCACAGTCCTTTCTTAGCCTCATCAGTAGATGAAAATAATACTTACCCTTGAGCGCCTGGCGATGTTCTTGTACCAAATGCCGACAATAATCTAATCAGTTAACAATTCTTACTCTGATTATCATCTTCCTGTGAATTGTTTCAGGGGTAGGAGAAAAGAAAAAAAAAAAAAAAAAAAAAAAAGAAAAAATAAATTAGACTTTCTTGCTGGAAAGATGATGACTTACCAAGAGCCTACTCTTTACTGCTTGGTTCCTTGTAACAATTCAGATTCTTCTCCCTGCTGGGTGAAATGTCAACCTGCAGAGCAGTAAGCTAAAAAAGGCCGTTTACACTGAAATCTTGCCCCTGTTTTGCCCAGAGGCGTTTCATAGCATAAGTAAAGCACTTGAGGTCTGCAACTACTGGCCTACATGGCAACTTCTCTTTGTCTGTGTTTCAGGTAGGTATAGGGTTGGGTTTTGTTTTTTTAATATAGAGAATGTTGGGGGGGGGTGTTTGTTTGTGGGTTTTTTTTCTTCTTGTGGAGTTAATTTCAGTCCGAAATGTATGATATGTGCTGCATTTGGTGCACCCTCCCTGAGGCAAACCAGGGGATCTGTAAGTGGTACTATTTTTCCTATCAGCCCTGGAGAGTAGTGTGGCAGCCCTGCGTGTTATTAATGGATAAAATCTGAGCAGCAGCCAACCCCAAGGTGAACCCTATGCATTTAAAACATTTCATCAGACAGCTAAGTATTTTTTTTTTCCCTTCACTACAGCGGATATCTCTACTGCCACCACTCAATAGATCCCGATAGAAGAGAGCAATAGCTGGACTCACTAATGTGAAAATTGATAGTATGAGCTCTCCAATGAAATATAAACAGCTCTGTGTTTCTTAAGTGTCAATATCACGGGGCTGGGCTGAGGAGGTGGCGTGGTGGATTAACCCTAGAATTATCCAGGAGGGGGGAGAAGCTGGTAAATAGGAAATATTTGTCCAATCAGCCAGGGCTCATTTCTGAAGTGGATAAGATGGGCTGCTGTTGACTCCCAGCTGCTGACAGCTAGAAACCCAGCTCCACCTCACTGCCCCTGTAAACCCGAGTGTTTCCGGAGGCAGGAGGAAGGTCACACTGGACTCGTTTGCCCTTTCCTTTCCCCCTCCTGTTTTGTCTTGAAAAACCGCATAAAAGAGGGCATGAGGAACGCTGTGAGAATCAGGTGATCAACTTTGCAGACGCCTTTGCAGATGCACAGACAGACACGCTGCATTGGGAGCAGCTCCTGGCAAGCTGCAGTGCTGCTGTCAAAACAGAGCTCATTAGAAGAGCAGCTTATTCTGGAGGGAAAACCTGCAGCATGCAGAACAGATACCCTTGCTTGAGGAGAACTGAGACCTTGCACTCTCGTTCCCTCTTACAGAAGCTCTTAACATAACCAGAAGGGCCCCTGCCAGGGAAGGCAGGTGTCTCTCCATTTGCTTGTTTCCAGGGGTCAGATTGCCTCAACTCTTTCACTGTTGCTGTTTTCATGTATGCATAATACAGAAATGCTACTTAGCACCTTCTGCTCTGGCTAATAAACTAAAACCATCCAAGACCACTCCTTTACTGACATCAGAGTCACCTCCTGGTCTCCATACTGAACTGGACAGTGCTAGGTGTGGGTTACAAATAGCCCAGAGCAATGTTGTTCTTTTGACAAAGAAATGGTTTCCATGGAAACTTTTAAATATACCCAAGATTATGTAAGTTTATATCCAATATACCTCCAGAACATTTATATTGCTAGGTTGCAAAAACACGTTTTTTAAAAAGAAATTACTTAAAGTTCTTTGGCATTTGTTCTTTTTGAGAAAAACAAGCAATTCTGCATACTGCTTCTCAGTACTTAAATGAGAAAATTATTGAGCTAAATGTGGACAAATGGGTACACAATAAACCCAGCTTTGACTTGCAAGGGTTGTGGGAGGAGTAAAAAGAATAAAAAAATACAAAAGGCAACCTATAAATCATTACCGTCACTAAAACCCTCTCTGCAACAATATATTATATAAAGTGCTTTTCATGCCTCTGTGGTGGGAGACTTGGACTTCTTATCTAGAGTCTCTCTTCTTCAGCTTGTTTACTGAGTTTTCAATCTGCTTTTTAAGGCTTAAGGACCCTTCTACTTATGAGTCAACTCTGGAACCAAAGCACATGGTAGAGAATCATACCTAGGTTGAGTGTCCTTAATCTTGAGTGAGCAGACTGAAGATTTAGTAAACAAGTCAAAAAAGACTTAAGGGGACTGAGCAGCCCCTAAGGAGAAGGAAGGAGGATGTTAGCAGGAGGGAATCACTGTGTAGGAAGAAATGGGACAAGGGGTCTCCCTCACAGGGCTCTAAAATCAGCAGGTTTTTGTAAGTTAAGCACCCACAGACACTAGTTCATGGTTTTGTCTAAGCAAAGGAGGTATTCAGCCAGTCCTAAGTCACTAGGAAACTTCTCATTAGTGGCAGTGTGAAACCCTTCTCTGTGTAAACCCTTTCTCTCCCCGCAAGAAAATGTGTGCAAGCTTTAAATGGAATTCTCAATGAAGTAATTCAGCTTTGCTTCTGTTGGAATCCAAGATCAAACTCAATTGGAAAGGAAGAAGAGATAACCGTATCCCTGGTGGGTTTTTCCCTGTCATTCAATGAAGAATTTGAAATGTCAAATAAAAATAAAATTTTCAAAAATCACCTAAATTTTGAAAATTTTAAGCTGGACTTGGGAAAATTAAGTCTTACCTTAAGGAGGAATGCTAAAGTTGGATTTATATTTAAATATATACTGAAGTATATAAAAATCAAAAGCATAATCTTCCACCTTGAAGCATAAGATTGTTTAAATATAATGAGGTTGCATAATTTTAAAAAGGTAGCTAAGTAAGTAGCAGACGAGTATTACTCGGAGGTTCCTCATGTAATTGTTTAGATTTCAAGCTTCCATTTTCCTGTGCACAGACAAGAGACCTTTAATGCAGTCTGAATTTCATAGAATTATGTCAGAAGCAGAGAAAAACACAAGACACCAAAGAATCAGGAAAAAAAGGGACTAAGAAACCTTGTTTCTGTAGGTCTGGTTAAGGGAACTCTGTGAAGTCCAAGTCTGCTATGAGTCTGCATGGATTTGTTATATGGGGGAACTTCAGACTTTGAGAGGTCCCCTCCTGTTGGAAGGAAATGGAATTCTCATTAGTTTGAAGAAAAGTTAAATGACACATATGAAAATAGTTCAAGTCTGGTTTTTATACTTTATCAACTTTTTTTTTTTTAATTGAGCTTAGTTTTCTGTTTATTATTAGTGAACTCATCCAAGAGTTATATTGATGTGTTTATTATCAGTGAATCAAAGCTTGATTGATAAAATAAACTAATGTGGTCAAGAGTTGAGAAATTTGAAAAGTTTTTGAGTGGCTGAATCAAAGCTGAAGAGAAAGATAAGCTATGCCAGCTTTCACCTCTTGGCTGGATGGAAAAAGGGAACTGGAAATTTCCTCTCCACTCACAGATATTGAGAAACGCATCCTGGGCATTTACAAAGAGCAAAGCCAAGATCAGTCTATGAACACTGTTGAAATCAGAGCTCAGGTGTCCTGATGACATGGATTTTTACCTCACTTTACTTTGTTTTCCTTTCTTCTCTTAGAGCATTTTCATGGGCTGGAATCTTGGTTAATTATGTGGACACCCACTTTGCTTGGTGACCATGCACTGTCAGAGGTGTGTGTTTCTGTCACTTAATTTCAGGGAAAGGCTGATGCTTTCTGGATGTGTAAATGCACAAGCAACAATTCCTCTCCATTTTCCCACTGAGCTTTGCCTACAAGCACACCAATGACTTCCACTTGGCACAGACTCACACCCCCAGGAAGGAAAGGGGAAGCTGGAAAAGTATCTTTACCACTGACTTGAAAAGGCTTTGCAAATTGTCGCAGGTCCACAAAAGGATCAGCCAAAAGCCAGTGCTTTTCCTCCAGGCAGTGCAAACCTACCAGGCATGAGTGCCCCAATGCCCACAAATTCATTAGTGTGTGATCTGTTAAATGCTCCAAGAAAAGACAACGTCTTGCCTGGCTTCACAAAGTCCCTATATAGGGTACTTAGATCTTAACTATGTTTTAATTTGGTCCCACAATTGTCTCTCTGGAAACTACACTTATGGGCAGTGAATGTTATCTGTTCTCTATGAAGAAAAGCAAACTTCATGTGGATTTAAGAAGCACTTGGATAGGTCTAGTTTTACCCTCCCTGAGTCAGTATCATCCGAGGACTGAGAGGAGGGGTGGTGGGCACACTGTGGAAAATTTTCAAAATATCTCCCCTTCCAACAAGTCTGTAAAAACGCTGAGCTGGAAGACTTGAAGCAGCTCACTTGAGACTCATTTTCAGTGTGGTTAAAGTTCTGAAACCCAGACTGCAGAATCTCAGGAAGCAGCAGCTGGGTTCCTAATTAAAACAAATCGTTAATAGATTTAGCAGGCCAAATTTATGCGTCTCAATTAAAACCACTGTGGGGCTTGGTGTGTGCCTGTGTGCATGCTGGAGATGGGTGTGAGTTGGGGGAGTTTGGGGTGTGATGGGTGAGGGCTTGGGTGAAACCTCTTGTCCACAGCACACGTTAACAGGTTCAGAACATCTCACTGGCCAGAGCACAGCAGCTCCAGGGCAGAAGGGTCACCACAATTGTGGGGTCAAGGATGCTTCATTAATTCATTTCCTGACCACAGACTGTTCATCCTTCTGCACGAAGACAGGCATTTACCTCACTATTTTAATTTTTTTTTTCTTATTTGAAAGCTACAGATGTTTTAGTCAGTGTGATGGGTCCAAGCTATTGTGTGGCTGGTGGTCACCCAGCATGAATTAGTCCTTCAATTAGCCCTGCTTTTTTCTGTGTATTGTTGATTTTCACACTTCAGACCAGAGCATCCATTTGCTTCCCTAGAATAGTTCTTTTGCAGGCATTTCAGTAAAACTGGGGTAAAAGCAATTTTGTTGTTGTTGTTATTTAAATTATTTTTATAGTATGACAATAATTCTCATTACACCAAATTTGATGAAATTATTTTTATTTCCATCTTTTTTCTGCTGAGACAAAGATTGCATCTGTATGTTTTTGTTGCAAGAAAGAAAGAAAAAAGCCATGTGTTGCCTCAAAGCATTAAGCTGCCGAAAAGTTCTTTTGTTGCCACCGAAATGAGGCTAGCAGCTCATATATCTGCCTTTGAACAAGAATAAGCTAAAAACTGCTCTCATTTTGTAAAAGCTAATTTCTCTTTTCAAGTTAAATGGAGGACTACATCTATAGATAATTCCTGCTCCCCCCAAAAAGAAAATTCAAATGTTATGCTTTCAAAACGCTGATGAGAAAACAAACTTTTTTCGTGCAGTGAAATTTGAGGAAATTTTAAAATTAAAAAATTTTTTTTTTTTTTTTTAAAAAGGGACAGGAGACCACATATCTCCCAGAGCCTGTCCTCAGCTGATCACGGGACTCTCACTGTGCCTGACCCCTGCAGGGTGTTCAAATGAAAATAGAAGCTCCAGTCCCACCTCCAGTCCTCTGACTGTATAGATATTTATTCATTTATGCTATAAATGGGGAACTCGGGGTTATGGGTTCACTGTAGCAGATTCCAATGCAAAATTGGGCCCCTCTCTATATACAAACATTTGTAACAGCAAAAGACTCTGTGGGCGCTATGGCTAAATGCAGGCTGGCTGCTCCATCTGCCTGAAGATTTGCTGCGACGCTCATATTTAGTGCATTGCCTTGCAAAGAGCTTTCAGAGACATCTCAGTGGCAAGCAGACAAAATTCTCTTGTATTGTAGAGCTGACCTGATTTATCCTCGCTCCCAAGAGCAACATGGGGAACGTGCAGGGATTTTTGTAAATTTTGGAAATGGAGCAGTCCCAGAGATGTAGTTGGGGTTGTCATGCTGGCAGCCAGAGGGGAGGTGGAAAGGGGAGAATGCTGGGTAGATTCCATGGTGCTGCATTAAAACCCTGGAAAGCTCATTTAGTCAGAGATTAAGCTCTGGAGCTAAATCTGAAAGTGAGAAAGGAGAGGAAAAGCTATTGAAAACTGAGATTCTACTGCTGACTATGGA
Organism: Regulus satrapa; assembly: GCA_013396955.1. NCBI lineage: Eukaryota > Metazoa > Chordata > Aves > Passeriformes > Regulidae > Regulus > Regulus satrapa. The sequence continues at coordinate 80,059 of VWZN01021502.1, forward strand.
GACCACATGACCCTGACACATAACTTTTACTGAGTTGACTATATCTCACTTCCTTTAAGTGCCTGTCCCTCCTGCTCACTCTCAAGGACTTGGCCAATCTCCTTTTGTAAATAGAACAATGCTTTATATTTCTCTATTACTCTGGAGTGACTATATCAATAATGCAGGAAAGGCATCTGTCCAGCACAATGAGATTATTTTTCTGATTTCGGTTGACAGTTATGGTAATAGTTTGGCAAACAATCTACTCCACCATCAATGACCACAGATTACAGCTGTTTTTAAAAATCTCAGCTGCTCCTGGAAACTTAGAAGATTGATTACTTGGACAGAAAGAGACAGAAAGATGTGTCAAAAGCTTTTATGGCTGAAACTTTTAACTCTGTCTTGCTCCCATTTTTTCTCCCCCTCCTGTTTCTGAAAGTCGATGTGCAGCCTTACAAGTACAGTGAGTAAACAAGCGACCGTGCTGCAAAGGGAATTGAAGAGCTGCTCAGCACCAAAGCCTGTGGAAAGCAGGATGGGAGGTGTGAGGAGGTGTGAAGGTGTCTGTGTGTCCCTGCAGAGCTGTGGAGGGCAGCCAGGGCTGCTCACCTTGTCCTCTACATGTCCTGTGGCCTGTGCTGCATTCCCTGTGCATGTTGTCCCTGCGTTTGTGAGGCAGGATCTGGGTCAGGATGACTCTTGCTTATGGGAAGCTCGTGGAGAGCAATGTAAGAAGTGCCTAAGATATGTGCTTAACACCTGGATTTGTTCCCCTTCATGATTTCCTTGTCCTCTCATTAAGAAGCTAGAGGATTTGACTGGTAGGCACCTGCAGGTTTATAGGAAAATCCATGAAAAAAAGCAGAGTTTCCTTTATTGCACATATTATTTATCTTACATGAATCAAAAAACGTGACCTCACAATCAAATACACACCTAGCAGAGCTTAGCACTACATTAAAGAGCTCAGAACTACCAATAGCCATAGTGGAAAACACTTTGGAATGTATGTGCCCTTTATGCAAGGAACAGAAATAACACCATGAGATCTGTGTGTCTAGCTAGCACTGGGATTTCAGATAGCAAATGTTCACAGTGAACTGCTAAGGGACAAATTTGCAGAACAAGAATTATCCTCAGAAATTATTCAGCAGATATTTTCAATTTGAGTAACAATGGAAGAGAGAAAATCAGAGGCTACTTGTGGACACAGCCATGAACAGATGAAAAAAAAAAAAAAAGGAGGTCAATTCATCAAATAAATTATTCCCTATGAATTATTCACACAGGTCTAACTTAACTGTTATTCCTACTTTCCCAGCCTCACTACAGGGGTTGACAATAATACAGCTTTGTCAGTTTCTGGACTTTGATATTAGCAGAAATAAAATCTCAGAGTGCAGTTAGGTCTGCCAGAGTCAGTCAGGAGGTGAATTTGGTCCTACAAGTTGATTTTTCTCATTGGCCACGACTTTGGTATATTAGCAGCCATCAAGAATGCAGAATATGCAGTCAAGAAGGTTAGTCAGAAAAAGCTGACAATTACAGAAAACTCCTGATATTTCTTCTCCTTCTTAGTTAAAGAGCAAGAACACTCCCAAGCAGTAGTGAATATGGATTAAGAATCTGGCTGCTCAAATTCTCAAAACTAATGTGGGTTCATGTGTTTTATGAAGTCTTCACCCAAGCCCAAATTAGTATTATATTAACCTCTTAAAATATGGGATTGCAGCGATCTTACAACACTCCAAAATAGTCAATTAGCTCCCCCATTTCCCAACTCCATCAGATGAGAATGCCCGCAGTGGGTCATTTGCAGGCATTACTGAATTAATTCAGGGAGCTTCTGTGGGTACCCAGGACGTCGACCATGATCAGGCAGCTTGGAGTTCTTCTCTTACACACCCTCACAGTTTTACACTACGAGTGCATGTAAACATAATCTGAGAACTTGTGCACCCAAACACTCAAAAAAAAACTAAACCTTGACCTCTTGCTGAAATTGATAAAAATTAGGTGCTTAAATTCCATGAAGAAATAGGGCCACAGTCTCATAAATGGCCTTGGATTAAGTCCCAGACAAATTAGATTATTAGTCTGGAAGGTATGAGCACCACATTGCACCATCATATATTCTGAGCATAATGCAGTTTCACAAGCAAGGAATAAGTTATCTTCACTTTTAGATTTACAGATCATACAAAGGATTTTTCAGGTTAGCTTGAGGGATAATTTATTTTTTATTGTTTGTAGGTTTATACAATAATTTCTTACTGAAATTTACTCACAACATTGCTTGAAAAAGCCCTGTGGTTAACTAGGAGTATTTTTAAGAACCTGACTTCAACTAGCTTTTGAAAATGCAAGTGAAGATCTCAAGCCAGCAAGGCGTTCTCAAGGTTTTAGCTGAGGTGCCTGTTATATAATTCTATGGCACCACGTAAAACCTACTGCTATTTGTGGAGTCGTGCCATTGCTTCCACTGAATCCTTGCTAAATCAATCCCAAGTGCCATTTCCCATCTCCTTTCCCAATCATGGCTCATTAAGCATCATGCAGAATGTAATCTATTAACAGCAATCTCCTTGGCTGGTGAGAAAATCAGTTATGAATCGCTAACTTTTATAAAACAGGAAAAAAAAAAAAAACAAAATAAAAACAACATTATAAGGCCTGCCACTATTAAAGAGATTGAATGCAGGAGGTGTGTATTTATGCCATTGAGCCAACTTAAATGTTCATAAAGACGATGAAACTTCAGTATCCTGAGTCGTTGATTTCGAGCTTCAGGTCAGAGACAGATGACTTCATGCTGAGATTTATTGCTAAGAGGCAAAGCTTTGGAGTTTGTGTCAAGGTGGGCTCATCCATCACCAGAAGAATTCTGCCATAATATTCTGCTGTCAGATCCCATCTACCCTTGATCAATCTATCAGTCGGCCTGCTTAGGAAATTGTACATAAACCCAATATAATCTGATTAGACATCCAAAAACAGCGTTGCTGGTTAATCATGCAGGTAAATTGTAGTGTGCTAAATGTGACTCCTTTCCCAGGGCATGCACATTGTGATAGGGAATGTCCCCAGCCTGGCTAATGAATTTCTCATTCCTCTGTGCCTGGGGAATCGGTGTTAGAGCTGTGCCCCTGTTAAAAATTCAAATGCTCTGGAAATCATTCACTGTGCATGTGTGAGCCACTGAAGTCTGTATTTGTAAAGCCTGGCTGTTAATTTTAAGATGTTTTGAGGTGAAAATATTGATGTTTATCAGCAGGTACAGGTGATGCATCATTTCCAGTAAGTATGGTAATGCTATCAACATCTACTGGTATCTGGCTGTGGACTTTGTGATATAAATACCCAGACTCTGATCCAGGAAGGTGGAATGGTTGACTTAACGGCGTCCTTCTGCTTTCTGTGAGTGCTTAAAATCCATACAAGCAGGGGCAACCCTGTCCACTCCATTGAGCAATAAATCATTCCATGAGAACTCATGAGATGCTACAACCCTGAGATGAGGATGCAAGTGGATGTTGTCCACCAGAACCATAGGAAACATTTCCCTCTGATCTTAGTCATGTAATCTCCCACTTCACTTCCAAGGAAAGCTTCAGGTCATGCAGTCCAGACCAGACCCTTGTCTCCATGATGCCAATTTCAGTGTTGGGTCCTTTCAGGGCATAGCTTATATTTGGAACTGCTGGGTTGAAATCCTGAGTTCCCACAGCTTAGCAACAGATACTGACCTTCAGTATGGCTGAGACATTAAAAGAGGTGAATTTTCCAAAATGAGGCAGACCAGTGAGCTGTGCTGGCAATGTAATTCCACTACTTTCAAAGAACTTGAGTCTGTTACAGCCAGTCATGTGGAACAGAGTTGTGCCTTGAAGAAAAAAGTTGGATTTTTAAATGTTTTGGTTTTGTTTTAGTTTTTTTTTATTATTATTTGTTTTTTATTAGTCTGATGTTAGAACATTAAAGAACTGGAGTAGAGGAGTTAGGTAGCAAACACATCTCCAAAGTGAAAGAATATTAGTTTTCCTGGGGTGTAAAATAAATCTGCTCATAGTGGAAAAAGTGTCTGCCAATGATTCCCAGATAAATTGATGTGAAATGGAATTAGGTGCTAATGCACTTCTGCTCTGGTGCTTTGCCCATACAGGGTGTCCCCTGTGGCAAGCACAGTCCTGAAAATTTGCATTAATTAAGGGTTCCAATCCAAAGAAATATCCAAAGAGAGGAAGACTGAGGGTAAGGTGAGATGTGAAGAGCTACTGAAAGGGACTAGAAACTCACCCCAAGATTTTTTCTTCAAATGTCTCTGACTTGCCTGTTTGGATAAGGAAAACTATGCAGATTGTCTAGACATGCAGGGGCTGTTGGCCACATCCTTCAGTTTTATCTGAGTTTCTCTCAAAAAGGTGGCATAGATTCAGGACATGGGCAGTGCCATGATGAGAGAGGACATTTCTCATCCCTGCCTTCTATTCATTTCCCAGTCTGAATTCAAGATATTTGGAAGAGCTCACCGAAAAATTCCAGGGGAATTATTCAGGTGTGAGTTAAGAGAAAGCCTGTGCAGGTACAGATGATGAAGGAAGAAAAGGTGTAGCCCAACAGAATGTAAAAATTTCCATCCTACTGCACACAGGATGTTGCACAATCCAAGCAAGAAAAGAGCCTGAACACCGCCAATATTTATAATATCCTGAAGCCTGTAAAACACTGAGTTGTTTGAAAATCCAGCAGGAAAGTGCACTGAAGCTTAGCATCTATGTTTCAAAATAGAGGAGGAAAGGCACAGAGAGCCAGGGACATTTTCCCTGGAGCCCAGCTCTGAAATGCCAGGCTTTAATGATTTTGAAAGAAACACATTTCAGCACTACGGCATCACAAAACACAGTGGAGATGCAGTCAGGAGCCTGAGCAGGTCCTTCTCCTAAATACCTGAGGGGAATTTTGTAACTGCTCCAACCCACTCAAGTGCCTCCCAAGGGCCAAGTGTTAACACTGTGGGGGCCTCCTTGGGGTCGGGGGATGCTGTGTACTACACCACCAGAATTGTACCACAGCAGCTACGGGGGGATTAACCACAGGTATTTGACAGCTGCTGTTAGGCTGAACTCTGCGTTGGAAATGAGTACCAAGCCAAGCAGTATTGTTACACGAAACCACCGCCTCAGATCTGTGTTGCTGACCTGACAGGCCCTCCTTTGTTAGAGACTAAATATTTTGGGATTTTTTTTTTTTAAATGACTCCATTAAGGTAGGGTGTTGTGGTTGCTGTTTCACTGCCTTGCTAATTTTTTATTCCCTCCAGGGCATTATTTTGAAAACTCCTCTGTATGTCTTTAGCCAAAATAAGTACAGTCCATGGTAAGCATTGCCCGGACATGTGATCAATTTTTTTTTTTTTTTCTTTTTAGTTTTTCTTTTTAAGTGTAGCAGATGTTTATCTGTCTCTGAACTACTTAAAATAGCACAAGACCAGGCAGTCTTATGATCAAATGAATGTTAAAGAAGTGCTTGAACTTCAAGGACACTTGCAGTGGCTGGAGCACAGAGCATTCTTTAAAGGAATTTTGATTTCTTCCAGTAGTGTCCATGTCTTTACAGGTACACTGATTTACTGTCAAACCAGTACCACCCCCTTGCTAGCATCAGGAAACTACATGAAAGTTACATTCCAGTAGAAAATCTAGATAGCTCCATGACGTGCCTTGCTTGAAAGAATTCATATATATCTTTCCTCTCCCCACTACTCACTTATGGCTCTTTGTTTCAAGTTTTCTCAAGAGACCAGAAGCCTGGAAAATATGATGGATGGACAAATAAGCTGGTGTTTTGGGGGGGTTTTTTTTGAGGTGTTTTGGGGGGTTTTTTGGGGTTTGGTTTTGTTTTTTTGTTTGTTTGTT
>VWZN01021502.1:90996-104816 GCA_013396955.1 Regulus satrapa
TAAAAAAATTTACTTGTCTTTTTTTTTTTTTTTTTTTAAAAACGAAGTTAATAATACCGCTCATTTGTTCGGAACACAATGCCAGAAACAAGTTCACTCTGACATTTAAATGCAACCTTTCCTTAAAACCACAAGGTACTCTCTCCTGTACGTGATGCTGGCTCTGACATTCTTAACCTGTTTATACAGGACCAGTGCAGCTGAAGAGAATCCAATGATGTAACAAACCCCATTTGAAGAGGTTTTTTTTTTTTTTTTTGATTTTTTTTCTCCAAAATCTGGGTCTTGCTTGTGTTCTCTGAGGTCCTCGTAAACACTTCTTTGTCTCTGTCAATCAGGACTGCAAAACTCCTAACAGTTTGGAACAGTGCATGGTCACTCAAGCTCATCAACTAACTGGGCATTTCTTCTTCCTCATCCTAATTTTGATTTCCTAGAAAAATCATTCTGAAATGCAATGTAAGTTGCATTTTGGGAGTGGGAAAAGATAACTAGCTATTTAGTTCTTAATCTAAATTATGAAAATCAATCAATCAGCATGTGCTTCCTTTAATGGGCTGTATTTGTTTAGGATTAATTAGGGCGGTGTTTCCAATTATCCATCATGCCTATGAACAAGTTAAAATGCATGTTTCCTACCTGCTGCCAGGGAACAGTTACCATGTGCCAGCTGAGCTGCAGTGATTTGCTGCAAGTGCATTCTTATGCCTGGGGCAAATGCAAAATTATCCACATCACTTTGCCGTCCTTCATGGCAGGCTGAGCCTTACCCTGTAAACTGGCCTTTGCTTTCAGATAAAAACATGCCCAGGAATGGTTGCTGCATCTTAGCTGACTCATGCTAACTTGTTGAACTGTTGTGATTTGATAATCTTTTTTTTTTCTTTTTTTTTTTAATGAAAGTGGAATTTTTTTCAAGCTCCTCTGAATTCTCTGAAGCTGTTCCTTAGGATAAAAAAACCCATCCATCATCAAACTAGTGACACAACTACAAGAGTGGGCAAAACTGCTCTTCTGCATATTCTTGTAGCTTATGGAAGGCATTTAATAAATTCCTTGATATCAGACAGTTTTAATCTACACGGCTGGTAATTGAGATCGCTACTTGGCATACATTCATCCTGCGTCTCATCTCTCCCTCCTATGTATATCACATCATATCTTAATTAGAAAAGTGAGTAGGTCTGCCTTGGAATACACTAGGAACATGTCTCTTGAGGAAAAAAAAAGCAAAGTCCTGTTTCATACTCCCTTTCTTTTGACTCCAGAAGGATCAGAAGTTACGGCATGTACCACATCACCATGAATTTTTCTACCTGATGACAGTGGATGTCTTTTCAAGAAAGAATGATCAGCATTTTAGTACCTAACTGGCAACTTGTTGAAAAGACTGAGGAGCTGAGGTTTTGTTGTACACCAGCAAGTCTGGAACTGCATTTGGAGGATGAGTCAGTCAAGCTGTCCAACATGGAGAATCAGATGAAATCAGGCGTGGGTTCACAGCCTGACTCCCAAACCCTGGGAAATTACAGACCCAGAAGGGGATCTCAGCATAGCAACGTGGCAGAAATAACATGTTCCACAACAACAACAACAAAAATTCTTCCAGCTAACAGGTCTCCTCAAGACAAATCTAACTCTTCTGACCACAGCCCTGGAGAAAAGGAGTGGCCTTGAGTAAAAAACATGCTACACATCCACAGATTTAGAACTTGCTTTTCAGAACCATATTAAGCAGCCTTTTATTTATTAATCCTAAAGAAAAAATGGTTACCGCTGATCAGACTCTGTATACCCAAATACAGGGACAGTCTGGAACCTTGGCAGCCAGAATTTCAATGGGATTAAAACTGAAGGAAAGTATTGGTCAGACTGAGGAAAGATTGCTGGACCTTGTCCTCAAAGGGCAGCTGTAACCTGGAGTAGCCATCCTCAAGGAGGGGAATCTGGGAGGAGATCAGTGTCTGGGATCTGGGGGTTGCCTCCTTTCTCCTGGCTCACGGTAGCAGAAGCCGGATGGTCTCAGCAAAGCTGAGGGATTCCCAGGGATTGCCTGGCTGTCTCTACAGAGGGCAAACATAAGGATTTCTGCAGCACCTCAGTTCTATTTGGGTGGCTTACAACGGTGTAAATAGCCTGGTGCTGGCATTGCTCACAGCAGTGGATTTCACTTAATGACAGCAAAACCAGTTCTTTAAATTGCTTACTTCTGGTAGGTGGCATAATCCCAGCCAGAGCACTCCTCTGGTCTCCCTTCCACCATTCCTGCTGTCCTTAGGCATGCAGGAAATCCTTTTTTTTTTTTTTTTTTTTTTTTTTTTTTAAATGCCCTGTTTTCAGTAGGGCACCTTAAAGGTCAAGTAAGACATTTGATATATTTTAACACAGGCAGCTTTGGAGATGAACAGATTTGACATATTTAAATAAAACATCCTAATAGTATGTTCTGGCCTTGAAGGCCTCAGGCAGCATACATTGTATTTGTTAGACACTATGGCTTAATTACTCTCATAAATGAATTATACCCATTTCAATTTAAAACCATAAGTGTTGCATTTGAACTAGGGTCAAATTAAACTTTCTGTCAATTATGCAGATTACTTAAGCAATTATGTAAATTGTTAATAAATTCTTAAATGGAGGATTTTTTTTTTTTTCCTGCAAAAATATATATTTTATGCATTATCAAGCTTAAATATTTTCAGCGGATGAAAGTATGGGAGGAAAAAAAAAGTTAAGAAAAGAGTGTGGCTTTAAATAGCTCTCTTGGGATTTGCTGCACTATCTCCAGCTCATACATTGGTGATTTGAGGTCACCTGTTCTCCAGCTGGATCAGAAGGGGGGCCACTGAGTTAATGCCAGGTGATGGCTTTCCTTTTTTCATGGCATGAAAAGTGCCACTAGGCTTCAGGCAGGACGCTGTGGTGGGGACAGCCAGCACTGTCACAAGCTCTTACACCTTCTTAGAGGTCAGTGTGAGCTCTCCCTCCATCCCATACTTTGTAAGGCATTTCCACAGATAAAAAGCTTTTGGAAGCAGAGACTGTTTTTCTTCCATTTCCTTTATTGTTTAGGGTCTGTCTCCTTCAGTGAGCAAGGAGCAAGAGCTCTGCTATTGATTTAAGTAGATACTGGTTAAAATCATGAACAATGAAAATATAATCGAAGTGAAAGCATTTCTTTCTCTGGATTTTTATTTCCTTCTGTTCTCCAACCACTGAAAGCAAAATCCAAACTTTGCTTCCATGAGGAAGAGAGCGATATCACACAGTTACGAGCACGGAACAATCCCTCAGAATTCAGGCCACTGCTGGCTGGATGTGTTTTGATGTAATTACGCTGAATTTATTTCAGTGCAAGAGTGTTTGGAATTTTCAGGGTTCCGTTTTAGTCCTGTCATTAGGAGGCTCAGCTCTCCCAAGACCTGCTAGTCCCCTCACATCCACCAGTTTAATGCTAGTGTAACTCGATTTACTTAATTAGAATTGCGCCCTGCAATGAGAAGAGAATCAGGTCCATTAACTTTGGTGGGAAGTTTCATTAGGACTCAGTTCAGTCTCCAGGGGCTTCTAAATGAATTAAAGCTACATCCATTTTGTGCCCCACAGAATCCCAGAAAGGTGCAAGCTCCATTTCTGTGTCACCTCCGCCCATTTGCACTGACTTGCATGTTGCTGTTATTGAATCCTGCTGATTTGTGTTCCTCCCAGGCCAATTTTTGCCTGTCAAAAAACCACAAAGGTTTCCAAGTCTCTACAAAGACATGTCCATGATTTATCTCAGCCTGACATTCGACTCACAGCTTAGTCCTGTTTCTACTGTGATGCAAGTTGTTCCAGTGCCGGGTGGGGTGAGAACTGGAAATCCCACCAGGAAAAACAGGAAAGCAGACTAGTGGTTGGGTCTAGGAGCTCAGGAGCTTTTTGCATCCCAGCTTTGGCAAGGGCAGTGTTCAAACCCAGAACTTGGGCGTTCCCAACTTGGCCCATGACTAATTGAAATCCTAATAAAGGAAAGGCCTCTGCCCTCAATCCTCCGGGCCACTTACCTTGTGCAAATTAACATTTTAACATCAGTTATAAAATGTGCTACATCTCTGGGAGGTGGGTGGAGGGGGACATGAGGGAGGGGGAAGCATCTAATGCAATGAAATATGCATATCAAAGCCTAAAAAGAAATAGGGAAATTCAATGAATGCTAAATTATGGATTTACAGAGGGTCATCTGTTAAAATCTACACGGCGGTATCTTTAAACTCCAGAGTATTAACCAAAGGCATGGGGGCAAACATACCTGGCAACCCTTTACTTTTTATTCTTTGTGACACGGAGAAAATGCTTTATAAAATACTAGATGAAAGGGCCCTTTCAAAGCTACTTTGCTTTTATGGTGCCTTTCTCTTGAGCTGTTCTGCATACTTAAAAGTCAGAGGCACCTTGAGTGGATTACATTTTTATTTTTTTTAAAGTGCATTATAGCTTTTTCGCAGCAGCCGACGTAACAGCCACCCGACCTGCGTTCCCAATGCCTTGTTGTCATCATGATAAGCATTTACTGTGATAGGAAGGCAAAGAGAATCAACCTTTTTAAACACACACAAAACCCTCGCTGCTTTGTTGAAGCAAGCAGCAGCCCCAGCTCACAGGGATACACAGGGGCTGTAGACAGAAAGCTATTTAGAGCATTGAAAACAGGCTTATTACCCTGCTATTTTTTTGTGCACGGGATTTTTTTTTTTTTTNTTTTTTTTTTTTCCCTGTGACATTAGAGAGTCCGAAGTGACATACATTTTTTATAGCTTCATAAAGTCGTCTCCTGACCGGGTCACCCTTCTCATAACTAGGGAGCAGAACGCTTGAAAAAAGCCATTCATCAACGTGAAAGGAGCCGCTGTCTACTGGCTCCAATATGCACACAGTCTGGCAAGATTCAGCTCAGTGCAAATGCTAAGTTACTCCTTTGCTAATGCCAAATGACCCGCTCACTTCTATTAGCACACAGAAGGGGACAAGAAGGGCATGGCTGCTGTCCGTGTCTGCATAAATGCCTCTCAAGACGCAGACCGGGATCAACACTTCTTGCTAAATGTACTGAACAAGTAAAAAAAATTAGTTTCATATTTATACTAATTAAATATTCAATTAAACAAAGATAAAATTATGGGAAGAAAATTTGTTCTTGCCTAATGGGCTATGTCCCATTTATTACTTTTCCACACATATACCATTAAAATCTCTGCAAAGGGATGCAGGATTGTTTCTCCTGGTTTGTGCCTTCCCCTTGCTCCCCCACGGCTCTTTGTTCTGATCTGAGCCTGGAGGACTGCGGAGGTAAAACCGGGCAGAGGGACAAGCAGACTTCCCTTTTTCCTGCGGGAAAGGTCTCCAGTGAAAAGGCTATTCTGTAAAGCACAGACATTTGCAGAGGGTTTGCATACGGGAATACGCCAACACACGGGAAAATGGGAATGATTATCCTGGATAAGGCCTCTCTTTGCTATTAATGATGACCAAGACCAGATGCCTTCAAGGAACACCCTGGAGACCCTCTAGTGGGCAACACTGGGATGACCTGCCAGGAGAAGAAGTTTCTTCCTGACCCTCAATAATTAGAGTTTAGATTTCTGCCAGGGAGCCCGAGGGTTTATCCCAAGCCCTTGGAAAAAGTACGCTGAAGATGTTCAAAATGAACAGTAGTTTTTGTCATTATCAAAATAAATGTCAAATGGCTTTTTCAATCTTACTTTGGACTCCAGAGAGGGTTTGTGGTAATGAATCTCATAGGATAACAAGTCACTGGGTAAAAAAGCAACACCAAGGAAACTGTTTACTTTCTCAAATTTAAATGCACTTCATTGTTCTTGGGTTATAGGAAGAGTGATAAATCATTCCTTGATTTAGTTTCTCTATGCTGTTCATTATTTTGCCAAACTCTTTTACTCATCTTCTCTCTAACTCACCGTCCTCCAGTGCTAAAGGGTCCTCCTGATTTTCAGTTATGATTTTAAGAAATTTTTTAATTTTTAATTTTTAATTATTATTTTTCTGCCATTTCTGTGAATTTCTGTTTTGCATAATTTTGTAGACAAAGTGATGATAAACTGCTTATTTATACAGTATATTGGTACCACTACCTTGCAGGTTTATTCCAAATGTTGGTTTGGTTTCTTTTCCTGTTTTTTTTCACAGAAGCTACACATTTTAACCATGGCTTTATTATTCTTTNTTTTTCCAGAGGAAGAGAAGGGCCAGAAGAGGAAACGAGAGCCTGAGGATGAGGGGGATGAGGACGACTGAGCAGCTTTTCCCTGGAAAAAATTCCCTCTTGTGATTTGACTGTTTTTATCCCGGAATTCCCCCTTTCCCACTCCCGACCCTTTGGATTTCCTTTTCTTTTCCTGTTTTTTTTTTTTTTTTCACAGAAGCTACACATTTTAACCATGGCTTTATTATTCTTTCCCTAATACCCAAAACTTCTATATCTTTTCTTTTTTTCTACCCTAAAAGATTACAAATACAAGATAACTCTGGAAACTACAGGTCTATGTAATCAGAGCTATGCGCCTATCTGGGATTTCCTTTTTTACCAAACATGAAGGTGTACAACAGCTGCAGGTTTGGGGTTTGGCTTGTTTGGTTTGGTTTGGTTTTGTTTGGTTTTTTGTTTTTGTTTTTGTTTTGGTTTCTTTTTTTCTTTTTCTCTTTTTTTTCTTGTGGAAGCAGAATGCTTTTGCAGGATGAATGTGATAAGGCTTTTTACCTAGAGAAACCTGAGTTCACCATAACATCTCATTTTGTACAAATAATATGCTTAATATTTTTCTCATTATTAGACAGAATTAATTGTCTTCATCTTTCTCCTGGAAAAGGCACTAACACTTAAAATAATGTTCATCAGACAGTAGTTTTCTCAGAAGCAAACTGGGAGTGTTTCAGCACCAAGTGGATCCCAAGGAAAATTAAAGTGCATTGTTAGTGCTTACTGAAAAATTTTCTTATCAAAACCCACCTCAGCAGATTTCAGATATTAAGTGGGGGAGGCAGGCTCATCAGAAGAGACTCTAAATCTTTTGTTTTGAGGCAATCAACATGGTATCTCTTATGGACCTTTCAGGAGCTATCGGTCAGAAGCAGCTTCCCAAAGTGCAGGGATGCACATAACACCGCAGTGAGACTATGCTATGAAATTCAGAGATCCAGTCGAAGTGGGGGAGAAAAAATATTATGTTTTCATGATTCCAAGCTTTAAGTCAAAAGCCCCAGTGGAAAATTTGGAAGGCCTTATTAACCCTTCTTCTTTTGTTGTTGCGGTTCAGGAATCTTCTCCCATGAATAGCACTTCTTTCTTCAGAAAGTCATTTCCCAGTTAGATACATGAAGGTCAAAGGAAGGATAAAAATGTGGGGGAAGTTCATGTGGGGAGTCAGTGGCTTAAACACAAACTGCTGACCCCATTCCTTGATGCAGGCAAGCTGCTTCCCTGTTTTGAGCCGCCTGTGCTGGAAACAGGGTAACACACATGAAGATATTTGGGTCTCAAGGCAGGCAGGCTGTAATTGCCAATTGCAAAAGAAGACTGGGAGGCTGCACTATTGATTGAGTTTTTGGGAGAGAAACTAAAGTAAGCATAGCGCATTCGGTAAGCATCATACCTTCATTGTGCCAAGTTAGATAAAGAAGGGACAGAGGATTTTCTGCTATAGGAGTTTGTCAAATGCTCCCCTTGACAACTGAAAGTCTTTCCCCCAAAATGGTGTCTCTAGAAGGGTTTGCTTCTTTTTTGTGTCATTTGCACTGAAGCAAGAACCTCACAAAGAGAAAACAACAGCAATTTTTGATTGTTCTTGAAACAGAGATTGTCTTTGAAGTCCCGAATGGTTTCCAACTGTTTCAAATTCAAAGCAATTCCAAGTATACATGGAATTTAAAGCACAGAATTGGGCCATATGAATGGATGGAGTTTGAGCAGCCCTCATTGCTCTTCTGCCATCATCCCAGTGAATGTGGTGTGACACTGAAACTCTGAAGATGGGAACTACCAGGCTTTAGCAAAGGTCAAATGTCTGCTTGGATCAGCTAGGTTAAAATTCACCTGCAGGCTGCCTGTCCTGTTCCGAGGCTTCTTCATCCTATCATGCTTCCATATGTCTCCCTGTTGTTTCCTGGGCATATTAAAAATCACACTAGAAATCAACAGAGAGCACAGGCTCTCAGTCCTTCAATCTAATCTTAAAATACAAACCATAAAGAAGAGTTATCAGTGAAGCAGAAGGGAATTTGGGGTTTCTTGTTCACTGCCAATGAACTCTTCAGAAGTTTCAAAATTGTCTCCAAAAGCAATGAAAATGTAACTCCTTTTGCTAGTTTTCATGTTTTCTTTGCTAGATTATTTTTGAATATATGTTTTCTTGTAAGATTTGCTAAACAGTCTAGTTACAGACAGATTCATATTCACAACTTCCTTTGGTTTCACTGTGACTTACATATAAATTTGTGGGCAGAACTGGATAGCTGAGTAATTTATAGAGAAGGTCAATACTAGATTTGTGTGAATAATTGATTTTTCAGCTTGTTTGTGATTTTTTTCTTTTGTAAATAGACTGTTTAAAGTCCAGCTGAAAAAGACTCTTTGTTAATGCCCTGAATGCTTCAGTGAGTTGAAGAAAAAAACAATCCACAGTGAATTTTTTTATTCTTGGGAAGTCTTAATTTTAATTAACTTAAAGTGTACTGAGAACATAGTGATTCAAGTTGAAAAAGAAAATTAACAAAACATTGCCGTTTTTCTTAGACTTCTTCAAAAGAAACTATTTGGTCAGTCTGACTTTTTCTTTTCTTTGCTCTTAAACCAAAAAGGCATTTTGAAAGAAGCTTTTACAACCAAAATATTTGTCTAGCTGTAACTATTGCTGAAAATGACTGCCAAGTGTGAAGAAATTGAGTATTGTCTTTTCTGTAATTTCTGTTATTCTTCAAGTCTTTGGTTTTGCATATCAGATCTTGAGCTCTCAATTTAAATGTCAAAATATATTGAAATTAAGACTGACCTGAAAGAAAATATAGATTGAGTTCTTAGCAACCTTGGATGCCCTAAGGGGGGCTTTATTTGTTTTAATGCAATTCTAGTTGTTCAAGTTTAGTTGAAACTTTGAGAACAAGCAAATAAAGCTCCTTAGAAGTAGAAAAAGAAACATTATTTGGAAATAAACTGTGTTCTCCCAATCTGAAGTTTATTCACTTCTCAGAAAAAAATTCCCATTGACTTCATGTTTGTGTCCCTTAGGTCCCACTTTGGATGTGATATTGTCCCTTGCAGTTTCTGTACAATTTTCCAGCCACACTCTCTCAACAGCTCTCATGTCTCCCGATCACACAGCACTGCAACAGCTTTGCCCCAATCTCTCGTTTCCATTTTTCTGCATCCTGCTACTTCTCTCACTTTCCCCAACACGCTGTCCTATCTTTTGCCTCCCAATCACATCTTGCTGTTGGATCACTTCATGCTGCATCCCATTTGCATACTGAATACCAGCAGAGACAGGGTACCAATGTCGTGGGACATGACCCGCAACATTTAGATTGAGATGCACATTTTTGGATCACTCACCCTAATCCCAATTGAGATGAAACACATCTGAGCCACAACTTTGGCAGATGGCTCACAAATCAGGTGTTTTCAAAATCTGCCTCCCCCCCCCCTCCAAAAAAGTGGAAAGTATTTGTGTATGCTTTGTAAACTCCAAAACTCCCCTGGTGACAAAGAGCCTGGTTCTTTCCTCGGGCATCCAGGCTGGGCTTAGTTTTCAGTGGATTTCCCAAAAAAATTGCCCTCTGTTTTTTGCCTTGAAATTTTTTGGAAAGGGTTTTACAGGGCCTTTTGGGGGAATGCTTTTTGTGTTTTTATAGTTTATTTTCTTTTCCTATTTAATTTTTGGAGCTCACCTCAACCTCTTGCTCAGTCTCCTGTAGATAATTAGCTTGAATGCCATTTCCATCCGTTGTGCTAATGTGAAATCAGACAATGTCAGGAACTGGTAGAATGGGTTTTGAAATGAGATTGCTTACTTTGTGGGTGTGCAGAGAGGACTTTTTTTTTCCCCTGCACTTGGGGAGCCACTGGGGAGATTACTTCAGATATCTTTTCACATACTTTTATTAACTACATTGTACGGTATTTACATCAAGTCAAGAGTGATACACAAATGTCTGAGAGAAGGGAAAAACAACCCCACTCACTCCCTTCACTTGAAACAAACATCCATGAGAAGGTTACAAGGGGTAGTTGCAAATCATTGGGAAGCTCTTGCTTTTCAACCCTCTTTTAATAGTTGCCTGTCCCCCTGACAGTTGCTGCCTGCCCTCTTCCCGGTGGTGTCTGTATCAGGCAGAGATGTGTTAATCACCTTTATGAAGTTTGAACATAGCAAGCCTCCTGCCTATACTCGGTCAGTCAGTGTTTGGCCTAATGGTGCAGTTCTCCTCTTCCCTGTTCCACTGGTTGAGTTCATTGTTCCAATATCCTTGGTAGAGTCAGCCAGGAAGGGATTCTGCATGAGGTCAGGGTGCCTCTGTTTCATCCTTCTCATAAAGTCTGAATGAAGCTCAGCAGAATGACGCTTCTTTAAATAAAGTGTCTTGTTATTTTTCTTTTCTCTGATTTGCCTCCAGATTCCCAGGAACAAGAGGCTTAAGTCTTGCCCAGTGTTGTAAGTCGGGAGGAATGGCCAGAGAGTTGCAGATTTACACAGGCATAAAACAAGTGGAAGTGAGACCAGAGTCTCCAGTTCTTTTATCCCGAGCACAATGCCCTTTTGGCTTTGCTCTGTCTTCCACTGAAAAGAAAGATCCCTACACCCACCACCACATTGCTTTCCTACCACCTCATTACTCTTTCCTGAATGCTTCTTGCTTTACCATTTCAATGGGGAATGGGTCTGAAAAATTTACAACAGCCGTCTTGTCTCCAGGGCAGGAGAAGAGCACTGGAAGGTGCTGGGTGAGCTCACCACCTCTCCAATCCCTCCTATTTCCTGGGGGACATGCTTAATATCTTCTAGGCTGGACCCTGTCCTTGAGCTGCGATCCTGTGGTGACACATGTGGGTCTCTGCCCTTGTGTTTGTTTGAAGTCCTGTACCGGAGTGTGGCAGTGCCCATCCCCTGCCTGTATCGAGGCATCCAGCGAGTGTAAACCAATCTTCCCAGCGCGTGATGCATGCACAGCAATTTGTTAAATTTCCACATATGACACCTCCTTCCCCCGGCAACCCTCCCCACATTTCCTCTCAGCGTAGTTGAACTTTAAAAGGCCCAGGAGAAAAAAGAAATAAGACTTTAAATAATTTATTTTGGAGAAACAGTCAGTGAAGAGGAACAAATAATGTTTCACTAAAAGAAGCGGGACCTTTGACACTCCCCTTTTCGCTCGGGTACCTGAAGGCCTAGCCGGATTGCATTAGTGAAATTTTCATTTGATGGCATTTTAATATTCTGCCTTGATGACTTTTTAGCAACATTTACTTTCAGAGGTCTTGAGTGCTCCCTCGGAGGAAATGAAACATGTCAAAGCCCATTACAAAAATCAAAATTTAAATACCTCGGCCACGTTGGGGCTCACACACAATCCCATCAGCGCTTAAACTGCGGCTCACAACTACTCATTCACTTGCTCAGTTGGTAATGAGTACATTTGATGAAGCATTCTGGGGTCATGGAACATACGTTAGTGATCTAAACTTAACCCATTGATTGCTTATACACAGAGGGACCAGGGGAGGGGGTATTTTATTGAAATGTAATGTTAGAATAATTTCCGTCAGTGGTGAAATAACTTTTTTTTTTTTTTTTTNTTTTTTTTAACAATTGCTTTGATGAACTGGAATGTTAATAAGCATGATGGGAGGGCTTTTTATTTAAGGTGGGGAGGAAGGAGCCAGGCTGGGAATACAGAGCAGCTAGCTCAGTTCTTCAGCCACTCAAAGGCAAGTACAACAGTGGTGCTTTCACTGCAAATCTTCCTTGTTTTATCATCTACCTTCTTTTCTTGCAGAAATATTGATTGGCATGATAGAGGGAAATTGAGATGTTCAGCAGGATATAGTATCGTGGTAGCAAGAAAGTGCTATATTCTAAATATCATAGCTAGAATTCAGCATTTTCAGCATTAAAATTTTCCATAAAGTATCTGCACTACCTAAGTCAATCTGTAGATATACTGCATTTGGTTCCAGTGCGAAGGTTTAATTTTCTCTCAGTCATTCCCCTTTTCTTATATTTCAAGATGCCTAGAACAAATGGCTGAGAATGTACATCTCTCCATTCTTTCTCCTCTCCTTCCCCTCAGAAATGGGAAGCCTTTTTCTGCTGTATACTAACCTTGCCTGTTAGATAACTGTGATTTCAGTACCCCAGTGTTTTGCTGTTATCATCTTTAATGTGTGATCTATAATCAGCAGCTCAGCAGTAGTTTCAAAAGTCATTCCAGGATTTCCATTCCTAAAGAAGACTGGCCTCAAACTGCTCTTTGGCACCTCGTACAATCAGCACAAGCTCTCTTGGTTTGTCCAGTAATTTGTGTCCTTTTGGTCAGATAGATGATGCCCATCTTCCTCTTTTCAATTCCAGTGGTAAAACCAGCATTTAGAAAGCAAATAGGATGCAGAACCAAAAAGCCCATTAGGATATAAAAGAACCTTTTATGCAGGAAAGGCCACATATTCTAAAATCATTACAGACAACTTTGCATCCATGAAAACCACTTTCTTCCAGCCAAACACTTGTGTTCCATAGTGGAAACTCACATTTCAGCACTAAACCGGCTCCTGTACTCATTTTAGATTTGCCTCTTGGAGCAGTCCTAATAAGATACACTACTAATAATTATGAGATGTTCAGTCTTTGGCACTGGGAGTAATGAAAAATGTCCTAACTGAGTAATTTGTTGGAACAATCTGGAAATTCCTCCATGTTATGGACAGTTAAAAAACTGAAATCTGGAGAATTCTGCAAGTATACTGAACAAAATTCAGGATCCACACTGAAGTTCGCAAAGCACAATCACCTTTAGACCTGATTTCATATGTGAGTGATAAGATGCAAAACAGCCCTTGAAGATGAAGGAGTGATCAAACTTTGGAAAACAGCTTGGATCTCACCTGAATATCAATGACTCTTTGAGCTGATGGGAGACTTTCTCCCTCACACACCATTAGATAGAGATTAGACTGGACTGGCAATTCCCAAAGGCAAAATACAATAAAAACATTGTACATGGGGAAGGTTGTAACCCTTCTTTTTGTTGATGAAAGAGTAGCATAACTCTAAGGATTCATAACATTAAACAGTTGTAGGTATTGTGAGGAGACCACTATTAAATTGAATCAGGCCCTACCACTATTTTGTTGTGGGCTTTTATTGCTAGGAGGAACGCAGAATGCAGGAAGCATCTGGAGTGTAAAAGCTCTTTCTGGGATTATGAAGGACAAGTGGTTCAGTGCACGCTATATATGCTATAAATGTTGTCAAAAGTCCAGTTGTGGCCTCTTCATAATTACTCTGCATGGCACTAACTGGAGAAGAAGAGGGAAAATGCTGGTTGTTATAAACAAATTTTAGGAGTTCCTGCTATTCCATCTTGCAGTCTCTTTTGTTATGACACCATTAATTTCAGTCAATTTAGCTAAAAATTGTTTTGAGGGTTTTTTTGGGTTTTTGTTTTTGGTTTAGTTTGGTTTGGTTTTGGTTTTTTGGGGTATTTTTGGGTTTAAGTCTTCTTCAAGAAATGTGTCTGCAATCAATTTTCTTTTTTTTTTTTTTTTTTTT
>VWZN01021502.1:122432-163053 GCA_013396955.1 Regulus satrapa
AAAAAAAAAATACTGCCTGCAATTCCATTCCTTACTCTCTGTTTTTGCAATTAGTTGTGTAGTCTGTGTTACTAGTATCCTGGGAAGACAACCAGGCTGCCTCCTTCCTGGTTGCTCTGAATTGCTCCAGCCAGCAAAGAAAACATTGTGGGACTTTGTTCAGAACAGTGAGAAACTAAATATTTATCTTCCCTCTTATAATTTATGCAGCATGGGATTAATATGGAAAGTACCAAGATTGAAAGGTCAAGTGAGCTTCCAAACAGTGTTTCACAATGATATATCATTGCACTTTACCATGTCCTGCTTTCTAGAAAACGAAACACCAGTAGCAGTGATGCACCTTAAGAAATTATCTGAATGGTGTCAAGGCCAAATTTTCAGTTATGTATCTGTAAGTTTCATTTAAATTTACTGTAGGAATCGTTATCTCTGCTGAAAATCCTAAATCTGTGTTACTACTGAGAGAGTCTACCCTTGTGCAATTTTTTTTGCAGGCACCTGCTGTGTTTTGATTATTCAGTGGACTGGCTATGGCATGGAGATATTATGGTTGTGGGATTTTCTGGTGTTGGACCAAGTCAGCACAGTCCAAACTCCTACCACCCACCTGGAGCAGGCCAAGGAGTAAAATTGTTGAGAATTCCTGACTTCCTCTCAGACATATAGTAGTAAAAACACATTGTCCTTTCTCATTAAAGACTTTTGGGATGGACAACTTCCCTTCCTCCAAGATGCCGGAGTCACAGTTCTCACTTATACTTTATACTTAAAGGACCTTCCCTGAAATTTCAGTAATACTTGTACCATTCCCTTTGTATGGCCATTACTGTAGACACCTCATGTGAGGCCAGTGCAAACGACCAGCCAGGCTACACATCCCCCCCAAAAAGGGATGTATCTCTAATAATTTTAGTTTTCCTTAGGCTGAAGTTCATTGAATCAAATAATACGACTCTTTACTGTGCCCTTTAAGTTATTCACTTAACCGTGTTCTTCTTCTCAGGCTGGAAAAGACCCTGTCCACAGCATTGCATCACAGGTCAGAATAGCACTCTAGTTTCTACTCAAAAGTTATTTTAAGTGCTTCACTTAAGTTGAATGACCCAGGCTCCTAGTGGATATAGTGGGTTCTCCACTTCTTGAAGCCTTCAAATCAGGAGTGGATGCCTTTCTGAAAGATATCGTTTAGCAGAAAATTATTTATTAGCCCCACTACAGTGGAAAATGAGTGAAATACTAAGACTGGAATTATAAAGCCGCTTAGCATAGGTGACCTGATGACCTTCCCTGGTTTTAAAAATCTAACAGCTTAGCCAAAGATCTGAGACGTGAATATGGCGTTTTTTACAGGCACGATGTAAACAAGTTTATGTGGATGTTTTGTGAACCAGGACTCACTGAGGTTTTGCTAGGTCAGACTTGAAGCACTTTAGAGCATAAGGCCACTTCTTCATGAGTACAGAAGTCATAAAAGAATAATTTAAAAGAATAATAATATTATAGATGAGAGCTAAATAAAGCAGTGGCTCAAATCCCTCAAATGTCACATTCTTTGGAAGAAGAGGAGTGGAAAATTATAGGTGTATGGCCAGAAAAAGGGAGGGGACATGAAGCAGAACCATCAGCCATCAAAATCTTTTGGTTTGCAGATAAGAGGGGAATGAAAGACTTCCTGCACACAGGGAGCAGAGGCCCTGGGGGCCAGAGCCAGCTGGGAAATGCCTAATGCTGTTTATAGAAACCCTGGCAAACAAACAGCTCCTGCCTGGCCCAAAAGTCATAAAAAGCAAGGGGAGGGTGCCGGTCCCGACCCCTCTGTGCCTGCCTGGCCTGACAGATTTAACAAGTCCAGCAGTCACATCAAAAACACCCAGAGTCTTTAAATGAATGAGCTGTTTGTTTTTCTTCCCGATGGCTTGATAAGAGGTCACAGGATGTGTTCAATTTATTTTCTTTTATTTTTCTCTCTTTTTTTTTTCTTTTTTAATATATAATGAAACAATAGGTTGAGAGACAAGCCCCAGCCCAGTCCCAATAGGTCTCTCCGTCCCCCTTGCTGCTCCATTTCCTGCCTTTTTTGAAGCAGACATCCCGCTTTTGTTTTCCTCCGGCCCGGCCAGCGCGTGTCGGCGTGGCGGCCACCAAACAAATGGGTTTTGGCCAGTGTCACCTCCTCGCCCCCGCCTGCCCGCCCGCCACCGCTCGCTCATGGCCGGCGGCTTCCTGAGGCCCAGCAGGCGCTGCCAACGCTTCGCCGGCCTCGCAGGAAGAGATGGCGCGGCCTTGCAGCCGCCCAGGCGGAAGGGACGGGAAATCCCTGCAGCCGCCCGATTGCAGGCCCGGCCATGCGGCGCGCGGCGAGGGAGCCTTCCTGTTGGCCCAGCCGCGGTTCTCCCCCCCCGTGCTGGAAGGCCGTGGCACGCCGGCTCCCACACGCACGCCGGGGGAAGTGCTGGGAGCTGGAGATAAGCTCTCCTGCTGCTGCCGCTGCTCTGGCTGCCACCCGGCTCTGCTGCCGCGGTGAAAGTGGGAAATGAGGCCAAGGCGCCTGGGAGACTCACCGTGCTCTTCCAGGACCTCTCCTACCTGGAAGGGGACACTGGATGTCTCCAGCCGTGGTTTGTGGGAAGGGCAGGGACCAAGCAACTCACTGGATAGGAGCAAGGGAATGTGGTGGGAACCGCCAGACTCCAGGGAGAGGTGCGGATGAAAGATGCTCAAGGCTGGAGTCAAGCTTTCACAATCTGCCGGCCTGTCTGAAAACTGGGATGCAAATGTGTTGTTCCAGACGTATATGAATTCCAAGGTTTTCAGGGAGTTTGGTCCTTGCCTCTGGGGCAATATGATACCAGGCCTCCTCAAAGGAAATATGTTAGTAATCACAATAAACAGGGCCAGAATTCAAAAAGCAACCACTGCACTAACTTCTTTTAAATTTCATACACACCTTGCCCATGCCCAGAATGAGTTGAGGAGAAGTAGGAAAAACAAATTTTCCCTTCTGGCTGGAGCCGCCATAAAGAAGGATGATGACACATGCAGGCACTGGCAGACCCTGGGCACTGTGCATCTGCCTGTGTGAGAAATGGGGAGAGGGCATCTTCAGGGCTGAGGTGCTTCTACCTGGGACTTCCTGGTTCCATATCAGCCCAGCTTCTGATTTTGGTCTGAAATTGGAAAATTTGGAAAAAATGCAATCTCTTAAACTGCTCATTAAGGTTCTCAATTTTCCACCTTCCATCTGATGACCTCTTTATAATTCCCTATGTACAAGTGACCTGTTCTTTTGCACAGAGGATGCAAAGCTCATCCACTAGGCAGTGCATGAGTTAAAAATGTATTCATATAGACAAATTTGAACACTAAAATAAAATTGTCTTCCTGAGGTCATTGTCTCTATAGACCAAATTGAGGGAGGAAGTGCAGGAATGTGATGCTGATTAAGATACCACATGCTGGGCAGGTATCAGTTTAAACACTTTAGACTGTTACCTGCTCAGCAGGGGAGACGTGAATCCACATTTGATGATTAGACCATATTTATGTCTCAGCTCAGCAAGTTTCTATACATTGGCCTGATGAGCAGAGTGCATAAAACTCACCCTGGTGTCTCCATATTCATCAGAGGGGTGAATAAAAAGTTTCACAGGTATGCCAGATTTCTAAATACATGGTGTCCAGGGCCCATTTACCCCAGGCTGTATTATGGGGAAATGAGATTCCATTCAGTCTGCCCCCTGTCACATTTGGGATGAATCATGAAGCAAACTGAGTCATCTCAAATTAATACTCATTCACAGTTGCACAGGCAACAAAACCAATAATGTGCTGCCTGAAGAAGGGAGTTTCTAGCACAGGGAAACTCAGGGAAACTGCAGATATAGATATGTACACAAATATATGCACATCTATCTATAAACTCTACATGCATACCTATATGGGACCTATGTATAGATGTTTTGCAACTTTGCAAGACAAGCAGTGGCTGTGTTACTTCATATGGTAATTGAAGGTCTCAAATTCTGATTAGCATTCTTGATGGGTTCTTTCAGCATGGTTTACTCAGGAAACCAGGCTTATGCAATCACAGTCTGTGTATGTGTGTACGCGTCTGTCACCATTAGACATCAGATAATTTACACAGGAGAGAGGCATTATGAATGTCCCTAGACCAGGAAAAGCTTCCTGGAGAAATAGCTGCTGTCAGTGTTTTCACCTTAAAGAAACAGAGTGAACCCAGCTACAACACACGTCTCCACTAAAATTCTCTGCTGAAATCTTCATTAGGCTTTATTAAATCCTGTACTCATGGAACTCTTTGCTCCATATCTAAAGAATTATTATGAATAAGGAGTCACCAAAGAAGCAAAATGCTACTCATATTTCTTATTAACCTGCTACATTTTTCACTGCAAGATATACAGTTCTATTTTTCAGTTACAAATTTCTCCTCTTGGAGACAAGTAAGTTTGCAGCCCTGGGCAAAGTTCAGCTTTCAGGATATTGCACTCACACATGACCCAAACAATCTCACATGATACAAGGACTAATATTTCTATTTGGGAGTTAAAGCTGCCCTCCAAATGTTCATGAGTGATGTGTGAGAGGAGACTTTAGCCCACATGCTCTGTAAAATAGAATTCCAGAGTAAGGTCTGATTAGCAGAACTTCTGCTGATGGATCTGAGTGCTGCTTCAGCAACAGCCCATGAAGATTAAACCCCATAAGACCCAATTGTGAACTTAGGATTTAATGTGGTATTTAATATAAAACAGTGGCTTAATTTTTTTCCCTGGTGTTTTATGTTTTGGGGATTATTATAAATGCGTATACAATCCTTGGCACTGGGGTTCACACGAAAATAATCGGGCTGTGCTGTTGCTTACACAGAAAATCCAACTCAAACAGCTGTGATTGCACCTGGAGAAGTCCTGGCTCCTGCCAAAACCCATCTCTGACTTGGAGAGTTACTCTAGTACCCCATTAGGCATTTGTGCCCATGTACCCACTGCCTCAGCTCATTGTTACAGTTGGATCACGATTTACTGGAGTTCTTTTGGGGCAAATAATCCAGGGATATGGAGAAACCAGAAAGAGGAAGGGAATTATGGTTTGAATTGCTGATATTTCTAAAGGAAAACAGCAGTTGCCATGACAATGAAAATGTGAAATATTCAAAGAGGTCAAAATTAAAATACATGATTTACTCTTGACAAAGAAAGTGCTACACACACATACAGCTCATGGATTTTAGATTTTTGGATTCAGTTTTTAAGTTGTTTTTTTTTTTTATTTTATGTTCAGGAAACCATCTCTTGGAGTATCCCTCACTGTTAAAATACCTTCAAACTGACCTCTGCTGTGAAGGCCATTTCTGAAATAGTGTCCTTGTGCTTACTAGTAATTTCTAGAAAATTAGAAAAGTGTGTCAAACATCTCTAGTCCATCTTTACATCTGTGACTAAATGGGAGTGAACAGGCCTGGAGAGATGGAGATTCCCCAGCTGGGAAAAGATGAGAGCATTTGCTTCTGGAATACTAATATGTTGGCAAACAGAGATGCTTTGGGAAGGACAGAACAACAATCAGTGCTTTGTGTTTCTTTCTTTTAAGATTCTCTGGAGAGGAAGGTTTTTATTTTTGTTTTTTCTTATGTTCCCTGTAGCATATTTCCATTATAGCCACCTTGGCACCTCCTTTCTCTTTATGTTTCTGTAAGGAAGACTAGTTTGTACCAGAAGATTGGTTCAATATCTATATAATAAAACTGTCCACAGGTTCCATCCACAAAATTTCAAATTTCACCAAAAAATCCAATACCTTTTGGAATGCTCAAGATACACAACCAGTTTTTATTTTCTCCCTTGTGGTAGCATGCTAAAATTAAAGAAGAGATTGTCATTATAAGAACAAAGCAAAACAAAACCCACCAAAATACCCAGAAACTCCTCCTTCCAGGCTGGGACTGATCTCTGCTTACCTTGGGGGTTGCAGACTGGCAGGAGAACCTGCCATCTGAGCGTGGCACATGCCAAGTTCTCCTTGCAGGCGAGTCCTTGTGCTGTAATTTACTTTCCGTGGAACAGGGAAGCATCCAGAAGGATCAGTGAGGTGTAAACCTTAAAGTGTACAAGGCCTCTTTTGTTCTGAACTAATTATGTTGTTACTCATGCGTGGCTTAGGTTGGAGATGTCCACGGAAGAGCAGCCAGGTCTCTCCTACCTTCATCCTTGGTCACTGTTCCAGCCATAGCGGACGGCAGCGATTTTGTCCTCAGGGCCATCAAGAACAGGGCACTGCAGAAATTCACAAAATCAATAAAGAGTAAAACCATGTGTGAGTGGGAAAAGGGAGGAGAAAGGTCAGCAGAGGGACCAGCCTACCTAATGTCTGGGGCTTGTTCAGTATGGGGTGGCTGGACTGGGGCAAGGTTT
Source organism: Regulus satrapa (assembly GCA_013396955.1). NCBI lineage: Eukaryota > Metazoa > Chordata > Aves > Passeriformes > Regulidae > Regulus > Regulus satrapa. Next base: position 128,870 of record VWZN01021502.1, read on the forward strand.
TCTCAGAAGCTCTCCATTTACTGAAATAGGTTGAAGAGGTTGAGCCACTTTAAATCAGGTTAGTTTTAGTTCTTTTGCTGTGCTTGCTCAGGAAATGTCACCAGTGACCCTTACCCACACTGTGTTTTGAAGAGGACGGATTCTGCTCTCTGTGGTGCTGCTGGAAATCCCAACTGCATTAATTGTGCTGGATTGCCTTTGCCCAGATCCTTACCAAATTGTGCATGCATCTCATTCACTGTCACGGCTAAAACCCAGTTGAATTAATAAGTAATGACTTTGGGTGTTCAGCTGCTTTTTTTTTTTTTTTTCCTTTTTTTTTCAGTCATGTAGAAGGCTGATTCCTTTTATTTAAAAAGTAACAATTTGCCACCAGAAACCTTTGAACCATTCATTTAAATTCCTGAATTTGGGGCAAAATATTATGTGCACAACAGACTCAGCTCTCCTTATCTCCATAGCCTGAAGTATTCCAAGTGTTACCTGCTGTACATATCTCATTGCAGTACATGGGGCTCTGAAGTGTGCCAAGTAATAAGCTATAAAGAGAGAAACAGGACTCAAGCAACACAAGGATGCAAAGCAATATTTTCTTTTGACACCCAAGGTCATGGCATAAAGAAACGTGGAACAAAGGAGAGTCGATTTTCATTGGAGAACAGGGTACAGTGCTGCTGTACCGAGCTAACAGAAATAAATTAATGTGATGGCAAACTTAGAGTATCCTCTTAAAATGTGTTTATAAGTGTGTGAGTGTGCATATAGGGGGATGATGCTGCATTGCCCTGTATATTTTCATGGCTAGGAGAAATAGGCAGCTCAGACTTAAAAAGAAACACTTTTTAAAGATAATCTACTCTGTATACGCTATAAATACCGACACACAGTTTTGCAAGGAGCTCTGGGTTAAAGAGCTGTGAGGAAAAAGTATGGTTTGCTGCCCAGTGAATTACTCATCAATGCAGTCTTAACTCGTTTGCAATTCCTAACCAAAACATATACCCAAGATAATTTTCTAGGATTGATTATACTTACACTTGGGCCCCTGTAAAGCTGGAAGAACTATTGTGTTCTTCTATTCTCTTGACTCCATGGCAGGAACTATCAGGAAATAGAAGGAACCTTGTTTGTCTGGTTATAAAGTATAAGGAGTAAATGCAGAAGAATAGTTGAGTTTCTGATTGGTCTGTGCCAGATTTGTCCCGGGAAGGCAATGGAAAATCTTCTGTTGGCTTAGATGGTGTTCATATCGGTCCCTTAGACATTATCAGTCCAGCCAGAAGGATTCATAGCATTCACTCTATGGCTCAAACCTACTTTAATTCTTTACCTAACATTTCTGAGATGCAGACTGTAAGGGAGCATTTCTTTATAGTTAGGAAAGCACACGGTGCTTAATTTTAATGGAAAACTCTTTTTTAAACACAGACGGATCCTGCTGTGTTTGACAAATATGTTCCAGAAAGAAGCTCAATCTAGATGTTATGTGTAACTTTATCTTATTCCCTTTTGAGCACTACTGTTCTTGCAAAGTGATCTCTCAACTGCCCAAAGTCATTACACTTTTTCCCTTTCACATTGTACCTCTGTAAATGTCAGGCATAACTACATTTTTATTTGCAGAGATACCACTGCTATGAATGAGTAAAAATTTCCTGCTCCCCCGCCTCCCTCTCTTTACCCTGTGCGCTTTCTGCTAATATGATTTGTTGAACAAATTGTTCCATTAATCTGGGGCTGTTTGACAGAGTGAGAAAATAAGTGCCAAAGTGAGAAGATTCACAAGAATCGGAAATCTCAGTCCCTCTTTCTCAAGGTAAATAGTTATTATATCAGGGTGTCAGACTGGTGAAATGGATGTACTTTCATTCTCAGTTTGTAAATGTCACTTTTCCTCAGCCCATCAGGGTGACAAATGAGGTGTGGGTTACAGTAAGAGTTCATTCCTTGACAAAGTTCTTGCTGGCTTATTTCAACGGGAAGGTAACCTCCCCTTTCTGCCCCCCACCCAAATGCAGGGGGAGGGGGAGATATTTTCAGTCAGGAGAGAAACAAGAAAAAAGGAAACTTGGGCTTCAAGAACGCCCAAATTGTTCCCATTTGCTGCTAAAACCTGGTGGAGGTTTCTTCAAAAAACAAGTCATGATACTTTGTTTGCTTTTCTACTCTTTTCTTGCTTGTTGATTTTAGCAAAGACCCATATGACATACTTTTACTGGTGCTTATGTCAATATTTATTGAACAAGTGGTCAAGAGAGGCCACTTTCTAAACCCTGTGCTATCTGGTTGTTAATTACCACACTGCAATGTGTTAATGAAGAAGAACACCCACCTTTTTGACAGGTAATTGATAAGGGATCAGGAGGCCCAGTGACTGAGAGGAGCATGAAATGGCTTCTTTGATTGCCCCACAGATCACAGCCAGCAGGGAGTTCACATGCCTCCTGGGGAAGCACAGTCACAGGGAGAAGAGAAAAGCATGATCTAAACAATTTGAGCACCCGGTCTTTTTTGATTTCTGAGTCTCTGATAACCGTCAGGAAAATAAGATTTGCAGTAGCTCATGAAATGTCTTCCAAGGCTGAACCATTCTCTTCATAGAATAGACATAGATTGTGGGGTATTTTTCTAATGGTTAAGTAACCATGAAAGAAAGCTGCTCCTGCCAGAATTTGCCATCGTAGTAATTCAGAAAGATATTTGTTTGATGGATTCAACTCTTTCCTCTCAGCTTGTAGAAGCTCTTAGCTTTTAGAATTATCTGGTGACTCAGTTTGGAGTCTCATATTGAGAATGGTTTGTGGGGTTACTGTCCTTGGTTCTCATTAACAAAACTGTTTAAAAAAAATTAAAAAAGTGATTTTGCGAGAAATCCTAAAGAAGCAGGAAGAGAGAAAATGTGGATGGATTCTTTCTTTTTTGTTTCAAAATGAAACAAAATTTTCTTCAAAAAATTAGGGAAACAAACAAGCTGAATGGAAAAAACAGAATCAATCAGCAGACCCCACTTGTATTTTCTCAGAAGCTTTTCAAAAGCAATATGTTTCCAAGTAACATTTTGCTTTTAGTGAATCAGCATTTTCTGATGAAAATACATTTCATTGCAAAATGTCTGCTCCATTGGCACATAATCCTGCACATGTCATAAGAAATGAAAAGGGTTGAGGGTGAATGGGAACAGGGACCTCCAGATCTGGATCTACTGCTTGAACTCAAAGGCTCCTAAATGAACAGCTATTATAGACTCCTGTGCGTGTTCGAACCCTCAGAGGGAGATATTAATTAAATGCATGTAACATGTTTCCTTTCCTGACTGATAAAATGTCAGGCTTTGAATTAGCCTGACGATGACAATGCTTATGATTCAGAAATGGAAATTTGCTTTTCATTATTAAGAAAACCACTGTACTCCAACACTCACTTGAAAGAATCTATTTCTACCAATACGTCTGCTGTTAAATTCCCATGCTAGAATATTTGTTAGAAATTAACATTAAAATGGAGACTACACATAATCAAAGCAAATCTATCTATTTTTTTTCTCTGTGCGTGCATTTCCAATATATTTATCTCTGTAAAATCCAAGTAGCAGATAATACTGAATTTTGCATGACATCATATGCATTTCAAACAGATCACAGTCTCATCACCATATGATTATCTTTTCCTAACAAATCAGGGACTAAAAGGCCTTACTGAAAATAGAAATTTCAAAAAGTAATAGTACAGTGAATAAGAAAAACAAATCACTTCATACTGCGACTTTTTTTTTTCTAATGTTCTCTTTTTCTCATCAAGCTTGCTCCTGCACATAAATTGTTCTTTGAAGACCTATTTTCTCTAGTACTGGCTAAAATAAGCAGAACAGTTACAGTCAACAATATTCTGCCCACTTTGCCAGAGCCTTCATAATTTATGTCTAACCTGGATAGGAAAAGCCCTTATAAATTTCAACAAATGTCTCATTAATTAACACCCCATCTCCCTAAGCCACAGAGCAGCTGGTGAAAAGAATTGTGTAGGTTGATTCTGTAGATATAAACTAGGTCAACAAGAGGGATCCATACTCACTATTGCAAGCTGATATTTCTCTGGAGGGTATTAATAGTTTCTCGGATCTTTCAGCTTAGGCTCATAACTATACAAAGTCAACAGTATAAAGCTGCTCAGCCTATGTACTTAAATTAAATAAAAATAAAATTTAAAAACCCACAATGCATTACAAGGTTTCTTTGCAATCTGATGCAATGGGTCAAATCCTGAAATCCTTCCTTAGGCCTTTAGCCAAGACAATAGGAGGCTTTTTATTGATTTAAATGAACTTTGTATTTCAAATTTTTTCTGGTTAGTACTTCATCTTGCAAACTCTTTACTGATTACACTATATATTCTTGGAGAGTCTGAAGTCCTTAGTCAGGCAACTCTTTCTTCTTGCCTGCATGATAAATTATCTAGAGAGCATTGTTCTCTGCTCATTTCTAAATACTCCTTTAGCCTATTCAGCATGTTAATTTTAGGGTAATTTATTTTTTTCTGTAACTGTGCATAACTGTAATAAAATTAAATTAAAAATATAAGGCTGGACAGCAAGGAGTTATTATTACAGGTCTATCTAATGCAAGGACTGAATACAAGATGGATAAACGAGAGGAAGAAAATGCCTGGGAAGCATTTCCCTTACTATAGATGTCTTGCATATGAAAACCTTGTCTGAAGTCATCTGAGGAGGCAGACAGGCAATTTTCACCTATTCTTAGTGTTAGTATATACTATATCATGATGGGAAAGGAGAGGAGAATGCCGTGGCTAGCAGGGAAAGATTAGCATACAACATTTAAGCAGGATCTGATAGCAGGAGGAGGGAGTCAATGGGCAGGCAGAGCAGAGGAAGACTTTTCCACACTGGCAGACTCATTTCAAAAAGGTGCAGAACCAGGAGTGTAAGACCAAAATAAATGATAGCAAGAGGGTGAGCATTTATCAGAAAAGAGGGAGAGCAAGCAGGGGATACAGTAGGATGAGAAAACAGCAAAGCAGTCAGGAGTGAAGCCATAAAGCTCCTCAGAGGAGATAATCCTGCCTCTAGTGAAGTCAATGGGAGTTTTGCCATTGACTTCAACAGGGTCAGGATTTCACCCAGGGAGTGTTAATATGATGTGGAAAGAGATAGGAAGACTGGGGAGATACTCAAGAGAGAGAGCAACATGGTCATAGCATATAACATTAGCATATTAATGGCTATGGCTGTTTTATTTTACAGCTCTGTATGAAGCATAGAGACTATAGGAACTTTAAGAATACTAATATGTCCCTCATTATTAACTAATGCAATGTCAGGAATCCTCCAAATACAGATCCCCCACCCACCCCTGCCACCATCTCCTCCCGCAGTATCTCATGAGGGAGCTTGAGTCAGACTAATTTAGGTATTTAAAAATTAAAAAAAAAAAAAGAGTCAGAATAAATACCATTGTGTCCAGTAAACCAAATGTATTGATTGAATCCAAGCTGACCACAAAATTTAATTGCAGGTCCTGAATTATATGAGGTTAGCAAAAGTTACATTATAGTTTCTGAGTTAAGCTAAATAGATCAAGACTTTTATCTTGTAAAAGAACAACCTAGAAGAGGGATAAGGAGGTCAGAGATAGGTCTTTAACATCCTGACTGGCCTGGAAATGGCAAAAAAAGATAATGAGTGTTCACTGTCTCTAGTAATGCAAGATTTAAAAGTCATCAAAGGAAACTAGCACGGGGTACATTCAAAATTAACAAGACTTCTGTCTTTGTAGCACAAAGGCAACTTGCAAAATTACTTGCAAAAAGATTTAGGGGGGTTCTGCAATTTCAAAAACAAAGAAGAAAAACATATTGAGAGCTATTCAATGCATAGAGAGCTTTTGTTTGAGGAGTTTCTGGGCCATGGGATTTTTTTTTTTTCTGAGAAGCAGCACAGAAGTTTAGAAAAATATGCTTGCATTGTTCCCAGGATATCTGCTTATATCGAAATCCAGAGAGCAAACAGAGCTATACAACTCTTAGGTCCAACATGGTGCAGCAATTGTCTATTCTAAGGCAACAGTAGCAAAATTATTTACATAAAGTCTAAATTTATTTTCCCATTTTTAAAATCAAATATTCTGGGAGTAACAGGTAAGGCATAAAACTGCAGGTAAAGGTTGGGTTTGTCAGAATAACTCCACTGGGCAGCTCTGGAAGGTTTAGCTCTGCCACTGCTCACTAAAAGAGACAAGGATGCCAAGAAATCGACAGCTTTGTTGGCTGGGATTTTGCCTTCTACTGGAAATTCACTTAGGAGCTAATCCAAAGCCAACTAAGTCAATGAAAAACTCCCATTAAGTTTAATGGGTTTGGGATCAGGCCCTTAAATCATATGTAGGCAGCTAAATCTGCCAGTCCTTTAAAGCTGCATAAATTTACCTGCTATTCCCCAAAGAACAACTGCATCCCTCCAACACCTGTCTGACAGAACTACTGCATATAATAAGAAAACCTTCCAGAATCACAAGTAAGCTGTGAACACCAGCCTGCCACCAATCTCTTCTGATGCCGAGGTAGTACCTGGGACTGCTGAAAAACCATAATCAGGGATGGGGCTGAGATATGAAATACAAGTATTCCATCTGCTTAAGCTGAGCAGCTCACAAAACATTAGCCAACTGCTAAGTTGCTGCTTTTCTACAAACTGAGTCATCCCCATCACACATTACACTGGGTTTTAAATGATTGACAGGAAAAAAAAGCTAAGAGAAGCAGCTATTTCTTTACATTTAGCTGGTTTGTCAGGGCATTTGAAAACTTCTGGATTAAGGTGAAAATGCTTAAGGATTAAGTGGGGAGTGAAGGGAAAGGGAATGAAAACATTTTAGTGCTGTGAATTTAGAAGTCAAGCAGACACACTCAGGAGAGCTAGCAAGACCTTTACCAATATGCTGTATCTAATCAACAATATCATTTAGAGTTTTCCACTTTATGGAGGAGAAAAAAAGTAATGTTTGAAGGTTTCTCTTGCCAGCGCTCTATCTCATCAGGGCCTTAATATACTCAGCGTGTGTTTTGCAAAATGAGATTTTGCAAAAATCAGGGTCACCCCTTGCACCCAGGAAAGAGGTATTAAAAGATATTCATCTTTACAAAGAGTGTCCTGAAATGACGGAAATAAATATAAGTCTCAAGAACTTTTGAGAGAGTTACCAGAGGCTCGATCACACCAGACAGTTGTGAATCATAACAAGAGATGTCTGGGAATGTATTATTCAAATGGAAGTGCTGATATTGATAATATTCCCATTTAAAAGACTACTGTGAATTGTTTTAATGTTCCTCATCACATGAATAACAGACAAAAAAGAGTTACCTTTCCATACTCATAATTTCTTTGCACTGTGGTAGGCAAGAGGTGGCTTGAGGAGCCCAGAAAATAATTATTTCATTCCTTGGCCTATTGCAGGCATCTGGTAATATTTTGGGTACTTGCTTTTCTGTGTTTATTCCCCATATAATATTTTTAGTTATAAAATTTCAGAAAGAGAGAAGAAAAATCACATATTATCAGTTTTACAGAGAATACTGGATAGTTCTGTCATGTAGCAGCAGATTAAAGCATCTTCCACTAACTGTGGAAGCTTGGCTTGGAAGACTATAGGAAAAATTAGGGAAGTTTTTCAAATGCTTGAAGTAAGTTTAAAGACCCCAGGGAGGAAAAAGGCAAGTAGGAAAAACAAGAAGATTTCATATTATCACTTGTAGGAAGCTGTTTCTTTTGCAGAGACCTCCAGATCTGGAAAAAAAAAACCAAAAAAACAAAAAACAAGGAAATGGTGAATCATTAATTCTCAGCTCAGTTGTTTTCTTTCATGTTTGCTATTCAGAGTAAGTATTTTATGCCCATTCTGGGACTGGAAACGTTTATATACACACTAGCAACAGCAGCAGCATCATAATAACTGAATAATTTATATTAAAAAAAAAACCCAACAAACCAAACCCTTGCACATTTTATAAAACAGTATACAGGTATTGCTGCATTTGCTCATGTAAAGGGCCACAGCAAATCTCTGCCTAGAAAATACCCCAGTGTTTAGGAGGAAAATTATTACGGTTAGCTAAAGACAATTACTGCCTATAAACAAAAAGTTTGAGGTAATTTCAGTTTATTGGTAAAGATAACACACAAAAGTAGCAGTTATGATTGAGTCATCTCTCTATGATAGCTCTGATTATTTCTGAATTTTCTTCCTGGAGCAATATCTGAAGCCTACCAGGCAGCTCAGATTTTGGGTGCTGTGGCTGCTAATGCCAGGTTTCAAGGAGCAGTTCCGAGTTTTTGACTCTGAAATCTGCTTCCCTTCAAGCCCAAGACAATACAAATTCCCTGGCTTGTCTCTGACCAACACGAGCTTATGGGTACACCATTGCAGCAGGTATCCTCCACTAAGCACCGGTTCAGGGTCTGCTTTTATCTGAAAAGAGGCTACAGAGATTAGACTGATTCTTTTACCCCCAAAAAAGCTCACCCTGATAACTTTGTATGTCAATCAGTTTGCTGGATTTAATTTTTTGAGGTACCTGCTTAAAATAAGGGGGGCAAAAAAAAAAAAAAACAAAACGAAACTAGGGGCTTGAGACATTACGTAAACTTGATTTACTAATCAGCCAGTCTGCACCTTTCTAAGCCCTGTCAAATACATGTAGGCTAACATTATTAAATCCCGCTTAAAAATAGGTTGGTTTTGGTAAGTGTGGCATGATTTTTACCGGGTGTTCTGCTCGCCTGGATCCTGGACCTCGGGAAGCACATGTAAGTACACGTGTCACTTGCTGATGTAGCCACCTGGCTGCAACCCTCCATCAGGTTCTTAGCCCTTCCCACTTATTAAAGAGAGGATGTTTTTCTTATTTTAATCTGAACATTGCACATGCATTTAATTTTTCATAAAAATGCAGGCACAATTAGGCAGAGCAGCAATGAAACATCCCCGTTTGGAAATGTCCTGCCCAAACCCACAATTCGGTGTCACATTTGGTACCAAGTTTTTTCAGCACATGACAGTCCATTATCCGCTAGTTTTGAATCTCTTCTGTTAAATGCCTTGTTTCAGTTAGAAACTGCACAGTAGGAAATTAAAGCATGTTGATAGATTGGAAAGTTATTAAGCTTCCTTGCAGTGTTAAACAAGAATTTACAAGAATTCGCTCTCCAGATTTATCAGGGATATATTTACAGTACTTGAGTAAGTGTGAATATTACTCACTGGAGATATTTAGTCACATACTGTATCTCTCTGAAGGGAGACCATATTGCATTAAATGTCTCCACCATGTTCTGTAATTTGAAAGATAAATCCTTGAGTGCTGATTAGTCATATATTGATACAGAACATCTATTATTTTGGGTCTATAAGAAGACTTTCATCTCTGTAATATTAATTTCTTGGCTATCATCATGCTTTTTCTTAGCAACCATCTTTCATTATCATAACTCAGGCCACTCGATATTGCTACATTTCTTCATGTACAGTGCCAGAAATGGCATTGCCAGGTGGGGGAGGTAAATCTTACTTAAATTAAATGGTTTGGTGTGGGTTTAAAACAAGAGCAGATATTGCTAAGGTTTTGTGTGAAGTTTTTCCAGTGACACATTTTGTGGCATTAAGGAAAAAGCTCAGACTCACAGAGACTCCATTTCTACATCCAAAAACTGGGTTGTAATGTAATTTCCCAGTAACATGGGGAGACGTTGTTTTTATTCCCGAATTATTATGCAATATATTAGTTAAAACAGGGCCCAATTGCTAGGATCAAAAATAGTATTTAGCACCTCGACTCCCACTGAATTCAAGTATCCGATTCTGCTTGGGTATCTGGTAAGAAAAAGAAAAAAATAGGTGTTCTGTCTTGCATGAGTATTTCTGTCTAGTTATGAAATACAGACAGCAATGGTGACCAGAATAAAACTTCAATTTACTAAAAGAAAAGATAAAATAATTCTGATCATTTTGTAGGTAGTGAGAAATATCAACTATATCTGATACACATGAGCTTTACTCAATACGCAAAGCCAAAATAGCTCTCGTAGTCCCATAGCTCAAAGTTGAAGTTAGGAGCAATTTTTAAGCATTGATTTTTGACTAACCATCAGTGTAGCACTAGATTTTTCTGTCTTTAAATCACAGCTGGGAATGGTATTCTCAAAATACTGTGGTTGAGTAAGAATCGAACAAAGTTCCATTGAAAGTTACTTTTCACAATGCAATATTGTTCCTATACATTAGAGAAATATCAGTTCTCCTCGTCTGTCTTCAGCCCACTTGTCAGGAGAAAAAAAATGTCATGTTTTCAGTTTTTCTCTTTTTTTTTCTTTTTTTTTATCCTTTCCATTAAAAAGAAAACAAACAAACTCCCCAGAAAAATAACTGCCCACTAACAAAATCCACACAGGGACCTTAATTTACTCTAATGTAAATGTTTTGCAACAGGAAGATGGAGCTTTTTTCTGGACACAGCAAATGTATTTGGTGCCAGATGCCTTGATACTGCCCTCCTATCACCTCTCAGCTGTGAGACAGAAGGACTCAGACCCAGGATCTCATCCCCGTGCCTTCCCAACCCTCGTCTCTCTGAGGCAGCAACCATCACCACAGCGTAGGCAGCTTCACATCTTTTGTGATCAGAGAAGCTGCTCTAACACCAGCAATTAATTTCTCCTATTGGGACATCAGGGGCTTCAAACAGTTCATAAGCACGGCAAAATAGATGGCAAGACTCCAATTTTCTTCCATGAACTTTCTAGGTCAGAAATCAGGTTTTAAGGGCACAGGAGATCATACTGTCTGGCTTGCTCTATAATCCTGGAAAAGAGACCTGTCCTAGGCTGACCAGCTTGTGAATCGAGGACACTGTTTTTCTTAGGTTTGCCCTGTAGAAAAAAATAGATTTTTCTTTGGGCTGAATGCTCAGAATTCTTATGTAAATATAAAGGTGAAAAAAGGGAATGGAAACAAAAAGGAAATGGTGGGGGAAGAGAAAAAGAATGGGAAAAGGGAAGGGGAAGGAGAAGGTGAGGGGGAAGGAAAAGGGGAAGGAAAAGGGGAAATGAAAATCTACTGTGTTAAACGCAGCTGGATATAAGCCTGCCATAATTTCACACACAAATCTTAACCTTTCCTCCCTCAGCTCAACCAGACTCCTGTAGTTCACAAAATGTTATCACAACCAAGTTGAGCTGGCTGCACACTCACGGCCCTCTGAGCACTCAGACCAGTATGAGACAAACCAGCTGTGCCAAATCCTGAGCTGAAGCATTGCCATGAGGTTCATCTGGTTTAGATCAAAGGGCTATAGGGCGACTCTCATCAGAAAGTGCTGGGAATAGGAGACCTTAAACCTTCTGATTCCTGCAGTCCCTCAACCTCCAGATAAATTAAAATATTTAATCAAAATCTAATGGCAGTGATCTTGTTTGTAGAAATGCTTTATTATCCCTTGCATTTTAACCACAATCTGCCTGGTTCCTAATGCGACCTAAAGAACTAGTCGGCATTTATTACAAATGCAAGGCAGAAAGCTTCTGGCTCAGCAATTAATCACTGACATAAAGGAATTTCTTCTCTCCAGGTGGGGAACCCATCCAAAAACTAAGAAAAATAATCGGGCTAATTAATTCTTATCTGCAAAGAGCAATTAGATAAATGACCTAAAAACAGGCCTGTCACCCCTAGTGAGGTGCTCGGCTTCTAAATAGAATAATGTCTCTTTGCCAGGCCATCTCTGCAGTGAAATGGAGATCACAGGGAGGAAGGGGAAAAGACGACATGTGGGGAGGGAATGGACTGATAGGGGAGTAGGTTAATTAGAGCTGAGACCAGCCATTGATATTAAAAAAAAAAAAAAAATTAAACCAAAGCTCTGCACTCGGGTAGATTTGCTGTGATCCCATCACCTTCACAGCTCTGCCTTTGTGCAGCCAGAGGTACCAAGGAGAGTGAAGCCACGTCTCAAAGCTACTTTTGAAGAGGAAAACCACTCACAAGGCTTGTCCACCGCTGCATTGCATTTCGCCTTGGTGAGTGGCATCCCTGACATGGCACTCTTATTAACTCTGAACTGTGTGTCTGCAGCATGGAATGATGGAGCCAAAGTGAGATGCAGAGTACTCTGCCTCAATTAGTTTGCTCCAGCAGACTTCTTCTGGTTTACTTAGGAATTGTGCGATGCAGAAATCTTCAGGAGTGAGCCAAATTAATTTAACCAGCTCAAGAGAAAGGGCAACAAGAGTATTTGCACAGCAGACCTTTGTTCAACTGTGTATCTATCCCCAACAAAATCCTGCTGCCCTTTCAGACAACTCATAGCCAGGCATAAACCAAGAGGGTAACTAAAAGAAGAGACAAAGGGGTTTGGGATATATTAACATAATATTAATAATTTGGTTTTGCTTTCCTGTTCACAGATAACTTCCTTGCTCAGTGGCACAAGGTATCTTTTCCCTGATCCTGCTGTCCTGCTTACTTATGACACCATGCCATGTCCAATGGCAGGAGACAAAGGGAGACATTGCAGGAATTTATTCAGGCTTATTGAAGTATTTACAGAAATAAGCCTAAATGACCAGACATAAAATACTACAACAGTCAGATTAAAACAATCCACTCCAGTTATAGTTAATCAGGGCTTTAGCCTCCAAGGAAATGATTTGAGACTAACAAAGTGTTTTCCAGCTCCCAAACCCCATGCCAATCACGTTACTCCTGCCTTGGAGCTGTTAACAACACCAAATACAAAAGTAAATGCAAGTCTGCAGATAGTTTTACTGTTTCCAAGATCCAAAGCTTCTTAGAGTAAAAAAAAAAAAAAAAAAACCTAAAAAATCAATGTCCCTAAGGCTACAGATGCTGGTAAGAGACCTTTGTCTCTGTCTGAAACCTTGTGTGACCAAGGTTCTTATAATTTATACAAAGCAGATGCCTGCTTAAATGCTTTATTCAAAGCTGTCATGGCCCCTACATCCAAGCAGTTAACAATAAATTACAAGGACTAATGGATTGGATTAAGATGCATGAAAACATTGTATATATTCTGAAGAAAGATACTTCACCTACCAAAAAAACAAACAAACAAAAATCTGAAAAACCACCAAAAAACTGTGAATTTTTGGAAAGGAAAAGAGATATATATTCCAGTTAAATACTTTGCTGCTTGCATTGGCTGAAATGCGGCGGCACAACAAAAGCAACCATCTGTGTTTAAACACAAAGGAAGAGACAAGCAAGTCTGTGTCAGTTTAAATTTATATTTTCCCTCGATGATGCTAATGTGAGGTTTAAGGCAGAGCAGAGCCCACAGGATGCCTAAAGACGTTCCTGGAAGATGAATGCATGTGTGGAAGATGGACAGCTCAGGCCCAGGTGTGAGCTTCTGCGGGACTGGGGATGTTCTGGGGAGAAGGTTTGCTGCGGGAATAGCATTCCTGCCTGAGCATGTGTCCACTTTGTAAACTTTGCCACAATTCAGAGAATAAAGATGAATAAGTTTCAGTTTGGACTTTTTGCTGGATGTGTTAAAATGGACAAGGTTTCATGCACAGGCTGTTGAGGGGGACACACTGGAAGATTGCTCTAATAAATATCCTCTCCTAATTTTTTTGTAAAGATGCAGGAAAGGTCTCAAGAACTGGAAATTCAGACATGGTTGCAGTCCAGAGTGGATACTTGCTAAAACTGATGCATAATAGAAGCGCTGAAAATAAAACAGGAATAAAAGAAAAAGTAGCTGGGCAATTTGCAGGCCAATTGGTGTTTTCAGACACAGTATCTCTACAAGAAATGCCAGTGGCATATTATCCAAACTTCAGAATAGAAAGATGGAATTATGCAAATCAACACAAATTCACTAATAATGTAATTAAATTTAGTAAAGGAAACCTCAAAGTGTGAAAACACCCGAACTGCAGTTTTCCTGACAAAGTTCTTCCCTTTTATTTCTGAGCCCACTTTGGCTTTATCGAGAAGAGCCAAACCAAGGCTCATTTCTGTCTCATCTACAGTATATTGACTGCACCATATTGATAATATTCATGTCCAGAGTAAAGCTATGTGGAATTGGAAAATTTGGGGGCAGTTGGGACATAAATGTCCCCAACCCACTGCCGATGTCTGCAAGGGCTTTTTCCTCTACATACATCCTGTACAAGGCTTGGGAGTCAGGAGAAATACCTTTTTATTTTATCTTTCAACCAACTTGCTTATGTTTAATTTATACAGAAATAGGTACAGCCTCCTTCAGCACCAGAGCATTAGGGTGTTTTTAATGAATAACTTACAAGAAACAGTCACCTGCTAACAGGTCAGCCTCCCTTTTGTGTTTCATTCTAGTTTCATTAGTAAAGAAAAAAGGGCCTTTGATTGGATTAATGGAAATAGAACCACAGGGTCTAAATTATAAAGTATCCAGTGGTTATTTCTAGTAGCTCCTACTTTCAACTGGGACCATGTTTTTTATTATCTCAGGCTCAAAGCTTTTGTGTTTGACTGTCTTGGACTGCAACATGGAAAGGTTTTGCTTTAGCAGAAATCACATTTCATCTTTCTCTCTTCAGTGATGCAGCTAAACAGCCTCTGGCTTTAAGGCTATCACCCCTACTTGATCCCTGAGCTGCTGAGGTTGCTCTCGACAGAAACTTCTGAGCAGACTCCCTTTGGTTGTTTGCTTTTTTCTCCCCTCCTCCTCCTCCTGCACCACCACCTTCCAGCAAGGGGCTATTTTTATTTATGTATTTATTTCTTTCCATTGAAACTGTAATATCTGGAGGTGGCTACAGGCAGGACACAGAGCCATATGCTCTGCCTAACTTATATAAACAGCATCCTGGGTGACAGCCTTTCCTGGCCCATCTGCAGCTGCCAGGGAATCCATTATTTTTCTGGTCCCTGGGGAGAAAAAGTTCTTGAGCATCATTACTCCTAGGCAAATGTAACTGACTCTACCATGCACCCTAATTTGCTTGCCATAATTATAGGTCGCTCACCCCCCTTTGCTATTTATAAACCCTTTTTATTTATTTTTTGTACTTATCAATAATGAATGGAGGCTACTGAATCATGGGGCTGTAAATTTGAATACTATGAAAATGCTAATAACAAGGTATCATAGGCAGCAGCACCCAGGTCTTATCAGCTGGTCAGATGCTCTATTAAGCAGCCAGTGAGGAGTTCAAGCAAATTGGTTATGTTAATGTCCTGTAGTACTTGGGGAAGACGAGGAGTTAGCAATTAATTTTTTTTTTCCTTCTTCTTCCCAGGCTGCAAGCCGACAAGGCAAATTTATATTCCTCCTATTCTATGGGACCCCAGCTCGCAAGGGGGGCAAGGTGAAAATACAAGAGGCTACCAAGAGCTTTCTGAGATCTAATTGAATGGTGCAACTGAAAAAGAGGCTGGGAGGGCGAAGGGGTGAGCAAGGAATAAATAAATAAATATATAAATAAGCAAGCAAGCCCCAAAACAATGGGAATGAGGCATTCTTCCCCATTCATTCAGCTGACAGTGCTTTTGCAACTTAAACCTGTTTTATTAATTATGTTTGACATTTCCTTAATTAGTTTCATTTACATCCCATCAGCCCCTACCAGACGATTGCCCCATACATCATTTCACCAGAGGACTGAGATGCCTACAGAATTACAAAAACACCCCCCCCCCCTCACTGCAACCCTCAGAAACTCATCACTGTATATTTCACAGATTTTGAGAATTAATCTTTTTGCCTCCTATTTTTCTTTAAAAAATATATGGACATTTCATCTTTTTTTTCTTTTTTCTTTTTTTTTAATTATTATGAAATTTTCAAAGGAATGTGATACAAGACTAAATTTCCATACATGCAATTTGATTTGTTTTGCAGTTCTTATGCATCCTGACATTGACAAAATATGGACTCTAGTGAAGGATCCAATTCCATGGACTCTGTTTTGGCTCCAGAGCCCTGCTAGTTACCCCAGTGCTTTCCCCAGTTAGTTCTAGAAACTCACAGTATTTTAATTTATGGACAGATTCTTGCTGCCCCCAGAGTTGTTATGCAGTTTTCCATATATTGATTAATTTCTACAGAAGCCATGACAGACTTCTTACAACTTTAGTAAGAATGAGAGGATTTTTTGTTGTTGTTTCATGCCATTGCTCAGAGCTCTGGCGTGTTTGTCCTACCTCTCTCTCCATCCCCTCCAGGGGCTGGTGCGTGCGCTGTCACTTTGCACGTTGAGCAGCCAGACACAGGACTGGCATTAGAGCCAGGCATTTTAAAAATACACAATATTTTAAAAATCAGCTCAGTGCATTGTGCAAAGAACAGAGCAAGTCACAGCTTAGCACGAGGAGCATGGCGTGCTTTCCGTCTGGAAGCTGCACAGCCAAAACCGCACGGTGCTGCCTCAGGAAATCCAATCTCCTGCCGGAGCAGAGCCCTGGGACCTGGCTCCCGACCTGGGAGCCACCTGGCAGGAGGCTGGACCTGCTGCCCACTTGGGCTGTCAGATGTCTGGTGCTGCCCAGCACTCGGCACGCAGCGACTGGCTGTTCCTCACTGGGGTAAAGTGACAACCTGTTTTTGCTAATCCCAGAACGTGCTACCAGGAGCTGTCATTTCAGAGTCATCACACTCTCTGTTGATATCACTGAAGTTAATCATGCAGAAGGAAAAAGCTTGTATTAAAGCAGATAATTATTCCCCAATTCCTTAATAATACATGCAATGGAAAGTGATTCTTATTGTCTTGGCAAACGGTGATGTTTCAGCACGTTTTTTTGTTCAACATTGATGCCCAGGTATCTTTCCTCCTTCACACTGCCTAGGTCAGGGTTATTACACTGTACAATGTTGGAGAGGTTTCTTCACTGTGAACTGCTATACCTTACATTCAGCCCATGCTTATGTTGAAACACTGGCACAGTGGGAGCTAATTGACAATAAGTTATCTGGTTATCTTGATTGATTTGAGAAGCTTATCCAGTTAAAAAGGCAGTTGAGGAGATGTTGTCCCAATCCAACCACCCCTTGCAAGGGCTATCCAGATCTGTGTGTCGCAGCAGCACAGGGATCTGCCAGCTCAAGCCCTCCCAATACAAATACCAGATGGACTTACAAGCCCAAATAAAAGAAATATTAATGCAACATATGGAAATATATTCACTAGAAGAAACAGACTCAAAGAAATATTGATGTGCTTGCTTTCTCAGTGGGACTCATTTGCTAGGGCAGAGCTTGCTGCAGTCTCTTAACCACATTTCTCAGTCCTTTTGGCTCTGGGGCCAGGTCACGTGAAGCAAGGCAGATATTTCTGAGCTTTCAACAGGATCCAGATGTCACAGATGCTCCTGGTGCTCTGTCCTTTCCAACCTTCACATAGATGGCCCTAGCCTGGGTTATAACCAACTGTCTCCTCCGATTAAGTCTGCCCAAAACTTTAAGCCTTCGCTTTAATAAAATTCTCTCAGCCCTCAACCCTCAGAGGGGAGGCAGAGGGGAGAAGATGGGGGAATAACGTTCTCATTTCACCTCAGAGGTTATTACATCTGTGCTTTGGGAAGCAGCAGACATCAGGGCTAGAGTTCCACAGTTGGACTAGACATAGAGAAAATATCTTGCAATTTGTTCTGAAACCAGAGAGATTTCATCCTGTTTTGGAAGCCTTCCAGGTAAAAGCCATGCCTGGGACCCTCTCCAGATTTTCTGCAAAGCACTGGCTGTTTCATTTCCAGATCATTTCAATCCTCAAGATCAAAGGGAGCCTGATTTTAAAAGCAGGAATTAAGTACTGGTGAAGAAGAAGGCAGTTTTAACTTTGCTGTAACCATGCACACAGTTTGCAGAGGAGTTTCATCAAGACATTTGGGGAGGTGCTGGTTTTGTTTTGTTGTTTGTTTCTTGCTTCATTCCTTTTCTTGTTCTCTCTTATCTTTGATCCAAGCATTTCCCCAAGACACTGCAAGAACATGGGTGTGAGAGGAATATGAAGTAGATTGTAGGGAAAAGGTTGATATGTCCCATTCAAAATTTGCTGGTGTTTTTCTTTCTCAAGAATTCAGCTCTGAAGCAGTTCAGTGGAAATTTGGAGTGATGAAGATGGGGCATGAAATACATATCCCTACAGGACCACAGACAGCCCTGGGTGTTGTTATTTGGGCTCTGGATTTACACAGTGGTTCTTCTTGAATGAGGTTGGCTCCTTTTTAATAATGCCCTCTTCTGTCTTTAATGCTCTTTCATGGCAGGTTAACCTCTAAGGGTTTAGATAATTTCCCAGCTTTCCTGTTCGGAATCCACTACAAACACATGAACACAAACCCCAAACCGTCTAGTTCAATTTGAATAGTTAAAAACTTCCACTAAAGTAGCTTGGTAAATTTTTCAGATGCTGCTGAGGCTTCAGATTTATCTCAAATAGTATCAAATAGCCAAAAAAAGAAAAAAAAATCAAACTATTTTTCTGTCACATGCTGTCATACATTGTCAGGGAACCTTGTGCTGTAGCTGCAGTGAAGTTGAATCTGATTAAAAGATCAGCAAACAAGGCAGGTTGAGGGGAATTTGATCTCATCATTGCTATGCCTGGAAATACCTGTCATCTTCTAGGTTGTCCTGCACTGTGACACTCTTTCTTATCCAGTTTGCCAATGGACATTCATGGTGACATTCTCTGCAAGCAAAAAAAGGGGAAAATAAAAAAGGAAAACATGGATTTGAACCATACCAATTTTCTTTTCAAATTCTGTATTTTTATTCCTCTGAGATCAAGTCTAAACATAAATACCAATTATCAGAGCTACAGACAAATGAATAATTTGTTGTAAAACAATCCTGGTTTATTCAAATGAGAGTAGAGGTGAAATTAGAGCTATGCAGGATATTATGTTAAAAAGCACACGCACACAAAAAGAAAATAAAATGTCTAATTTTAACATAGTGTTGTTATCTGTGATTAATGATTTCCGTGGGTGTATAACTCTTATGCAAAAATGCCATGTAATCATGTACATATTTGATTAAATAGCTTAATTTGTGTTCATTTAAAAAAAAATAAAATAAAGCCAAATAAGCTAGATAATGAGTGGGCGTGTTGTAGGAAAAGCAGATGGGATTTGAGGCACTAGCTGTGTTCAAAGGAAGCCACCAATTTCACTTCAAGAATATTTGCGTATGAAAGCTGATATTTTCTAGAAACATTCATGAGTAGAACACAGAGGGAAATTTTGCCAAATTCTGCTGTTTTTAATGAAGGCATGCGGGGGAAAAAAGAAGTTCAGCTGAGCCCAGTTAAATTCCCACTCCATAGGAAGAGCATCTTTATTTATTTATTTTTCTATATTTACTCAGAATGTTTTCTTTCTCCGAGTCAATTATACCTAAAGCATCCTTTTGTTTACTTCTGAGCCTCTGACAACAACCTCACCTTCTTTGCCTTCACCTGTGGAATTAAATACTTATTTTTCATCACACAATAAAAAAGACACCTCCCCAGACTGGAAATAATGGGATTCTTTTGTGGTAAAGCTGTGTAAATCACAGTGTCAAATGAATGGACAAAGCTTTAATGGGGCTAATAAACACGTCCCTCTGTATTGAGCAAGGGGACTTTTTATGAAAATGATCAAATAAAGTAATAAAAAAGAAGGGGCTTCCCCTCTGGGTTTATGAGCTCTCTTGTTACACATCATGTATGACACACTGACTGGCAGAATATATGATGGACTGTCATACATTGCAGAATGACTTCAATTAGGATGATAAGATGACAAGTTCCCATAGTTCATATCTGGGTTGGTTGTGGATTTTTTTTCAATGGGGCTCTTACTTTGACCTCTTTCTTTCTAATGCTTGATATGAAATTTAAAGGGCCAGTTGAGGTCATAGGAGACAAAATATGACTTATGTCAGGGGAGGGAGAGGAAGGCCGCTTGTTTCTTTGTTTTCTCTTATATCCATGGGTAGGATCCTGTAATTCAGCCTCTGACTCACTATTGAAAATAATTAATGCCAACAGTTCAACCCACACTCACAACTCCAGAATTATAAACCAACACGTACAGCCTGCCACTCAAAACTGACTGTAAAAATCACTGCAAACCCCCCAAAAACCTACCAGAAAATCTGGAGGCACATCAGACAAGGTGACACATGATCCAACATCCACAAGTGTCATTTATTTGCTTTATACTGACCATTCTTGCACGTGGGATCACAGGGAAATGTGTGTACTTCTGCAGGAAAGAGATTGACTTTGAGCCCAAAAGATACACTGGAAGAAGCAGAAGGATGAGATAATTTGCATTTCTGGGATTGTCCAGCTAAAGCCTTGGCTTGAATCTCTCTCTTTGGCTGAGACAGGCAGGAAACTTTAACTTGAAGAAGGAGTTGTGCCCGAGATGGATGGTGAGACAGTGCTGTCAGCACTTGAACCTTAGAACAGAAAAGAAAAAAGGCACAAATTAGGAGGTACTTAGAATTTACAGATGGTTTTGAGAGCCTGAAAAACTTCACAAGTTAAAAAAAATAACCCCCAATACAGCCAGTGTACAAGCCCTTATTTTAGGGCTATTTTTGGGTTCTTTAAAGGACTATGTTCCAATGGTCATCAAGAGCAAATATTGCTCTTGTAAGACCTACATATAATACTGCTGGGTCAGGCTCAATCTCAGACTGCTCCTTCTGTGGCAGCTATAAAACAGACAGGAGGAAGATGGAAAGCTATTCATCCTCTGCAGGGCTGAGCAGGCTCCCTGGTATTGCTGGTCCTGGGGACCGTCCTCTGCCTGACCCCAGGGGTGCTCCCTGGCTGGACAGCATCGCCTCACCCACTCAGAGCCTGACCCAGGCATGGTTTGAAACAGCCCACCAAGCTGGAAAAAGGAAATGCTTTCCTATGGAAGATCACATATTTTCCAGGTGGCCTATTCTGCGGATTCAGCAGTATTGCAAAGGATTTGCCTTTGAGTCAAAAAATTGCTTGTGTACGAGTCTCAAAAGCAAATCAGTAAGTGGAAGGAGTGGGATAAAGGAGGCACTTATCTCTGCACAAAGTCACCAGCTTGATTTGCATAGATCCTGGCAGGAATGACTCTGACTTTGAAGAATGGCACATGTCATGGTACGGCCACAGCAGAGAATGTAACTCAAACACACTGGGAAAGAAAAGCTTCACTAGGTAGAAACTGAATAGAAAAACTCACTTCATTTCTCTTTAGCTCTGAAAAGCCACAAATATCAGGAGGTACCAGGAAGAATTTCCCAGGCATCTACTCCTTGGGATAAATCGAGGTCTTAATCTAGACTAATGTGCCCAGAAGTTCCTGTTGAAGGAAAAAGAGAAAGAAAAAAGAAAAGAATAAACGGGGAAAATTCAGCTGAGTTTAATCTGAAGAGTGTATCCATCACCAAAAATGATACAAATCAGCTATTACTGGATCATGCAAAGGCAACTCCACTACCTGTGATCCTTCCTTCGCTTTCTAAACCTCTTTTCAGCCCAGCCTAATGAATTGTCAGAACTGTCAGACAGCTCCAAGGAATGACAAATGTCTATGATTTGCTGCTGCTACTTTGCTGAAAACACCTGATGTATATAGTCCTGAAATCCTCTGTTTTGTATTAAAGGCAAGTGTAAGCTGAAGGAATTGGTGTACGTGTAGAGCTATTTTCTTTCCTTTTACATAAATGTAGCTTAATAAAAAGAATATGATAAAAGAAAGTTCAGGTTGAATAGTAAAGTACTCCTAAATCAGGAAATGACAAAAAATAAGGCAGAAAATACAGCTTCAACTGTGGCCCATTTTGAACATTTTATAATCCCATATTTAGTTATATTATTTAATATTGTATGAAGTAACTATGACCTGGTATAAAACTTGCAATGATATATCTCCATACTTGCATGATGTTTGTTTAATCAGAATTATAGATAAGGCAACACAAAGCATTCTAACTCCACAAAGAAATTGTTTGACACACAATAAGATCAGTCAAATAATTAATCTGACAAATATCAGAGTTTGAGTTATACAGGCTCCAAACATTTATTAACTTGCAGCCAGATTCTGTGAACATTTGTCATTGACTTAAATGGGTCTAAGATTTCACTTCTTGACGAGTGACAGGCCCTGATGGGTATTTAGTCATTTCTGCTATACCAGATTGGCACTGTACTTAATACATTTGCTAATTCTGTCATAGAACTTACTCTCTATAACATTCCCCTGCATCTTCCCTAAAGAAACTCTTGTGAATCTGTCCCTTCAATAACACATACAGAAAAAACATAGTTTTGAAAAACAGACAGTATGAGTCTTGCCTAATTAGTCACTTGTCCAGCACTGTAATGCATTTAGAAAAGGCTCCAGTTGACTGGGAGAATAATTTTTGCTGCTTCAATGCTTGTTGGATGATATTTTCACAACAATCACTTTGTTTGTATGACTTTATGCGGAAGAGAGAGAGACACAACCGTGACACTATCCTGGAAGGTAACAGACACTGAGAGGCTGATCTGAGCAAGGTTGGGAGTGCCACAATTTGTGTTTCTCAGCTGAAAGACTGGAGACAAAACACTGAGGTTGTAGAAAGCTGAACCAACTGTGCAGGAACCAAGAAGAGCTGATCCTTCCTCTCACTGTCACAACCTGTCTGTGGCAGGTTTACTGTCACAGACTGAGCTGCCTGGGAATACAGTCCAGATCCAAAACACTGCTAAGAGTAGGAACCTTAATCAGAACCATAAGGACTTTTTTTTTTTTTTTTTTTTTTTTTTTTTTTTTTTTTTTTTTTTGTAGAGCACCCCATTTCCAGAATGGGAAGAAAAAAAACCACTGTTTTTAGATCAAAAGGCAGTGCCAACCACACCCCTGCAAGAGTGCGCAGTGATCTCCATGAACAGCAGAGCCAGAGGTGATGCTTCAAAGATGGAAAATGAGGTTGAGTTAGGTCTTGATGTTTTATCAACTTCATTAATGCTTCAGTCTCTCTGTAAGCCAAGAGCACCCTCAAGTCTTGTTTCCCAATGAATCAGGCCTAGTCCAAAAAGAAAATACTTGCCCAGCCCTTGTAAGTCTAATTAAAGGGAGGGTTGGGAGGAAAAAAAAAATGCCTACAAAATTTAAATTGATTAATTGACTCACATGAAGGGCTGTAAAATGGAAGGCCCCTGTGCTGTGTGTCTTATAATAAAGCTCCCCTGGCACACACTTGCACAGCTGCTACCTTGGTGTGGATGTCTGCAGATGATACAGCATTGCCATTTCTCTGGATATCATCCCAATGAGCACATTCTTCCTCAAACCACTCCTGTGAGCCTTCCTGTTTTACAGACAGGGAACTGAGGCACAGAGAATACAGATAAAGACCTCCAAGGCATCAAGCTTGCTGGCACCTATCGAAGTCCCGAGCAATCAAGCCTCTAAACGGGGGTCAAACACTGGAGAATTTCATCCTGGAGGCTTTGCCCTCGGTGGTCAGTTCCAATTAATCAGGGCATAGAAAACAGGTCCCCACATATTAAGTGGCTGTCTAAATACTGGCATCCTGCCTCCTCTCCCTTATGAACAGACATGGGTTTGGGCCAAGCCTGCCTGAGAGCAGGTATTGGGTTGTCATCCCCTGTGCTGTCACGTCAAAACACATTGATGGGGCTGTGTGAGGATCTCCCAGGGCATCTGTGCTGCTGGATAACAAAAGGGGGGCTTGTGCCTTCTCAGCAATCAGACCTGAGCTTCCAAAAGCAGCCTCAGCAAAGGGCAGGAGGATGCTCTGAAACACGGCTAGTCCCATGGATGCACTGCAAATGAAGATGTGTATACCCAAGCAGGAGGAATAATGAGAAATGTATGCCAAAGAGATTACTAGGTTTCCCTGTTAGATTAGTTTGACAGTGGTTGGGCTTGGGAAATCCTCTATGATTTAAGAATAAGAATTCTTCTCTAAGTGGCCTAAAACTCGCTGCTATATCATCACTTGCTGTTGTCAAATAAATAATCATGCGAAATCAGCTGCAGAGAAAAGTCTGCTGTAGAAGAGAGTTCATGCATGACATATGATATATCTTTTCACAGGGACAGATACATCTTTCTTACAGCCAGCATGCAGCTTCCTTCACTGCACCTTCCCTCCCATCCAAATCACCTCAAATAAATGTGAGTTCTGCTGTGTTCACAGTAATTCCTTCATTTTTAAACACATAATGGAAATGTATAACTAGTCCTCATAAAAATTTATATCTCAATTCGTCCCTTTAATTTATAACAGGCCCTCCAGGCAGTTATTATTCAAACATTAATAAAATGCCTATGGATCACCAAAAGCATCAATTTTCAGATCCACCTCCCCTCCTATTTGTACATATATAAAGCCAGATTAGAGCTAATGCCACTTCTGTGTCTAACAACAATTACGCCTTTAATAAGATAGGAACAAATGATGTATTATCTTAATCATGTTAGGAATTTGAGTTCTTTCCATGAAACAAAGTTGAATTTTTTATGCCCTTTGTGACAATTGTTACTTAACAGCCTATGTGTTTGGATATTGCAGTTTATGCAAATGTTCATGTTCTATAAATTTTAGATTTATCTCCATTTATCATTCCACATGTTCTAATATACAGACATTATGGTTTAGCGCCTGACTCTGCACACAGCCTAAAATATGATTAGGATGCCTTTCATTTATTTATAACATGGAAAAAAGGATGGGGAGGGGATAGCTGTTACAGAGGCAAGATTCTCCACTTCCATAAAACCATATACTGTGCAGAGCTGCAAAAGCCATCTTAAAATTTGGCCTTTCAGTTACTAACAGCTGAATTTCAAAGGATTGAGGTTTATAAAGCAACTCTTCATTCTGTGCTCTAAAATCAGTCACAAGTTCATTGTATATCACACTTTAACAACTCTTACTCAGGAGAGTAATTATGGCCAATATGAGCTCTCCCATAGAGAGACAAGGAGACAACTCGCATGCACAACTGTTTTTGGATTGAAGCCATTTCAGAGGATCATTAGGATCATAAAGATTTGTAGGAAAGAAAACCCTGGTATTTTTAATTTTTCTGCTGGGAGATTTAAAGCTCCTTGAATTTGGAGAAGAGAGCAAGAAAAGTAGATCCTAGGCCATAGTTTCATTCTGCAAAAATCACTGCAGTCGGATCGACCTCAAAGAAACAATAGCACATTATGCAATCTGAGAAGCTGGACATTTGCATAGCCATTTAAAAAAATAAAATAAAATTCAAAGAAAGACTCCTCAAAAAGCTAACTATGTTTCAATCAGGAATGGAATTCGGTTTCCCTACACCACCATGGTGAACGGGCAGGAATTCAGCTGTACCATCTTGCCTTTGTGGTGGAACCTGCATTGCACCCAGGCTTTCGCGGTCCAGGAAATCTGTCTAAATCTGTCTCCTTTAGAGAGCTCCCAGCACTGATCTGGAGGATTACATTGCTGTGTCTCCCACCCCTGCCAGAGGGAAGTTCCCGTTTCTTCACTGAGGTGTCCCCAGTTTTCCCAGGCAGGGTAAAAAAACTGATGAAGACCCAGGGAGGGACCAAAACTAAAGAGACCCCCATTAAGACAGGAGCTGCCTTCCTGTGTGTTTCATTATTAATACTGAGTTCAATTACTCTGATTTCTTCTGCTGATGAATTAGTAGCACCAGAATCAAGTCCCTGGCTGATACCCATTTGTCTTTGCTTATAAGTGCTAATGTGATCCTGTTCCTTTAAAATCAAACTCCTGCTTCAGTCACTTTACATCTTTGCAACACTAACTGTCTTTTCACTAATTGGTTCTGTGTAAATGAAACAAGCTGAAAAACACTGTGGCACCAATAAATATTAATAAGTTATTGTTTGTTTTCTTTACCTTGCTTATGAATTCATACAAAGACAGTGCTAAGACATTAACTCCAGTCTATTAATTGCCACCTGATAATTGCCACCTGATACTTTTCTCCTGGATAATTAGGTACCCATTAGTTCTAATCAAGTAGTTACTTAATTATTGCAGTAATTAGTCTAATGGACTAGCAAATTGAAGCTTTATCACTTTTGGATACTTAATGTTCCTGACAGAGTACTTCACAAGTGTCAGGGTTCCTGATTCAGCAACCTGCTTTCCATGAACCCCCTGCTGCCATCTCCACCCACCCACACTGCTCCGTGGACACACACAACACAACTTGAGTGTGTGAAGCCAGAGGCAGCATAAATCTGAGCCCCTGTTCCTCCTCGTTCCCCTTCCCACCCCTGCCTATGCCTCCCCTCCTGTGCTCTCACTGCTCAGCTCATTCCACGCCAAACGAACTTTGTTGGGAAATTAAATAACATCTTGGCATGGAGATCACATGCATTAGGCTGTACAGCAGCGTGAGTCAAAGAAAGGAGCTAATGTTGGCAGGTGTGGGAAGAAAAAAGCAACTGTGAGGGGAGAAATAATAAGGAGTGTTCATGAATACTCATATACAGCCTTGCTTGGAAAGGGAAAGGGAGAGGAGCAAAGCAGACTGGTGGTAAATGACAGCATGACTCCCAGGTCTGGGACTGGTAATAGTTCTCTCCTTCTCCAAATTGGAGGTGCAAATCTAGCAGAGATTTTTAGTGAGTAGAAATATATGAAAAGTCTATTTTTTTTTTTTTTTCCTGCCCATGGCCTCTGTATCCCAGAGTAGGTGGGCAAGAGGCCATTTCTCTGCCCCACAGTTTTATAGTTAATATCACGCTTAATTCTAACTGGGCTCTCAATCCCACAGTTCTACCATATTCCACTGAGAAATGCCATCCTCGCCCCTGTACTCTGCCCATATCCTTGTCCAACTATCTCTTGTGCACTGTGCTTGCTTTTGAATACTCTGTTTGAGATGGATATAACATGCACAGACATTTAGAAGCATTAAATGTGAATTTATCTCTCCCACTGATCATCTGATGCAGATTCTCTCCTGTTTCTTCATGTCAGATTTGTATCAGAATTGATCATCAAACCCTTTGGCAAGTGTCATCTGCCCCAGACGCTGCAATGTGTAACATATAAGCATTCATTGTACTGGGAAGGGGAAGAAAAGATTGATCCTGACCAGAAATAAAGAGGCTAATTCCATTCAATAAAAGCTTGACAACTTGCTAATGATTAAACTACTTCACATATGTGGTAAGATTATGTATTCTGAAATAGATGTATTTATCTGTCTTGATCAGATAGCTCCTGTTTCCCTTGCTAGCAGTGGAGCACTGTCTCAGATATTACCCAGAGAAATAGGAACATGCCCTGGGTGGGTCCTGCTGGAGCCTTCTGGGTTTCCAAACAGCCAGGTACCTGGGTTTGCTTTTTATGGATGGCAAGGTACAGGCTGGTGGCACTGAGGAGAAATTAGTGGTGTTCACCTGGGTTTTGACCTACTATGGAACTGGAACAAGGGCAAGTTGTGGGTCAGATGTCTCTTATGTGTCAAAAGCTGGGTAATTTATAATTTAGGTTACCACACAGAGACCAGAGTCCCTTAGCCTACCATTCAATGCACATGCATAGAGCAAATTAAACCCCACAACCTAGAATCCTCACAAAATATGGAACTTATTTTACTTATTGACCTATCCTCGGTATGTTCATATTATCAGAGCTGACAAGCCAACAGTTTTCAGGGAAAACAAGTAATTTAGTAACTTCATCCCTCCTAATTCTTCTCACTGCATGAAAAGCAGTGTCCTTTTACAGTTGCTTTGCATTCTTACCCAAAATATGCTAGACCATGACAGAGAGGTCACTGGCTCCTGAGTTTTCTGCCACAGCTCCACATGCATCCATCACAACCAGCTGGGGATGTCATTTCCTCTGAAGTTACTCCTGAGGTAGCAGTCAATAAAGCCTCATGCTGCTACTGGAAAATCCTGCCACAAAACTGCTTAAACACCTGTGTGGGGCCACTGAGCAATAACAATCCCATGCACTGAAAGCAAAATTAGGCAAAGCATATTTGGCCCATTAAGAAAACATATTGCTTGAAATTACAGTGCCCCAGGATGCCTAGATCTTGCTTGTGGTGCTGGCTCCAGAGGAAAGGACTCCAAGCTCCATTCAGCATGGGACATTTACTGACCTGATTTCAATGACTGAGAACACTGTCTCTGTCAAAGAAATCTGTCAAATAAGTTTTTGATGGCGAGAAACAGCAACATCCTTATCCATCAATAGCCCTAAGTTGCAGCTGATGCTAAAAATTAAGCAAAGCCACCTGAGGAAGGCAGAAAACCTTGGAAAATCAGTGATGCTGGATCCATCTGGGCTCCTGCGGGCACCCAAGACCATGCACATGTCCCTCAGCATGCAGCTGAGATCTGGGAAACACTGACAGCCTCATTTGATTTCCCCAAATGACTTGGATTTCTCTGTCCCACTGGAAATAACCTTGGTGCAGAGCAGCTTCTCCGAGGGTGCTCCCATGTGCCTGAGCTGGCACTCAGGGGGAAGAAGGGGCAGCAGCCCGGGGGAACCATCACAAGGGTCTGACCCAAACTGTGCCAGCTCTGAGGCTGAGCAGAGACTGTCTGTCTCCAGCACTATCGATCGTGCATAAGCACTAAATTCATTTTAAGGATGCTGAGAGACAGCGAGTAAACTCTACGTGACAGATGTTAGTCACGTTGCTTAATGTACTACTCGGAGGTGTTCAGATGCTCCCATGATGAGGGTGCAAATAAAATCAAGGCAGGATAGAGTGAAACAGGCTAAGAAGATTTTTTAGTTTAGGAAAGCTGAAAAANCTGACACCATAGATTTCCCCTCTGGGTCTGACTTTGAAGCAGACTTTTAGAATTCTTTAGAAATTACACTGCAAGCAGCAAACTGGAAGGCAAACCAAGAATACCTTTTATGTTGAAAATACCAGGAAAAACAGTCCAATGGCTATTGAGAGAGATGTAGAACTCATCAAGGCCAAATTGTTCTGAAATCTTATGAGAGAGGAAAAAAACCCTCCAAAATAATAAAGCAAGATCTTTCGTACCCTTTCCCCACTTCTCTCTGTGTTGTTTCCAGCACTTCAGTTCACAGGCTCAGTTGCAATCAATTTTAGCTTGTAACAATTCAGCAGTTTAAGATCTCCATAACAGTTTAGACCACCACTGTTCAATGGGCTGCACTGCTTTTGGAAAAGCCTGAGTTGTGCTGGGGAGGAGAGTAAGTGCAAAAGGAAGGAAGAATCAGGGAGGCAAGCTGCTTCCAATTTGTCTATCCAGAATCTAAGATCTTTTTATGGAGTGTGGGTTATTATTGGAAAGATCTTAGTCTTCACCTCTTTGAGAAGCTCTCAGAGTGCTTCCTTTATGAGTTTTGTCATTTTCTTGCTTGGAACACATGGAACAAATGCCAGCCCACAGGATACAGGGGATAAGGCAAGATCAAAGACAACCATTCAGCTTTCTGCCACTGAATAAATCAGGGCTGTTTGCCTGTTTGGGAAAGTCAGTAGCAAAGTATCTTAGGGTGACCACTAAGTAATTCCTCATGAGAACTTCTGGTGAAATGCAAAACACCTTACACAAAGGGAGTGGGGATTTTGCTTAAGAGAGGCCCCCTGAAATGTTAGTAAGGGGTAACTAAGTCATGAACAGTCTGGCCCTGGCTCCCTTCTCCTGATGGCCAGGAGCAGCCACATCCTGGGAAGGGTTTGGCACCCAAGCAATTCAGAGGAAAAAGGACACTCAAGAAGCAGTAGCTGCAAGCAGAATCTGAGGGAAACAGAATGATTAATTACTTTGGAAAAACACCCCAAGCCATAATTTCTTCCAAGCCATAATTTCATCCCTCTGGGCATAACCAGGCAGAGAGCTGGAAGCAGCAGCATGAGCAGCAAAGATACACAAAGCCACTCTGCAATTTGGCTGTATGGGTGGTTGAACCCCTGGATTTTGGGTTCTTTGCTTTTTGTTGTGTTTTGGAGGTTTTTTACAGGTTGTTCTCAGCTGCCTGTCAGATGGGGCCATGACGAAACCAAACATCTTGAAGAGACATAAAATGGAAAACAGGCAACTCATCAGAAAAGTAGCAGCTGTTTTACACCATCACTAAACAAGATCATCATACACTAAAAACTAGATTTAGCAGTTTAAAAGAGCTACTAACGCAAAATTAGCTGGAGACAACAGTGTGGTTTTGTAACTGACAGTGCTTCACTCCAACGCCCTAATTCATGCAAAAACAACTTAGGAAACATTAAACGGCTGATGCTTTTGGAAAGGGGAAGAGCATCCACTTTCAATGGCTGCTTAGGAAGAACATGCAGATTTATTACATTATCTTTCTTCCTTTTACAAATTTTAAATAAGAATTGTGTCAAAACTGCCACCTCTTAAATAACAATGATGCTATAGTCCTCCTGACAGAAGGAGATACCAGCCTTTATTGGCAAGTCATTTGTATTTATGGCAGGCTGCAAGCCAGTAAAAGGGTTGTGCAGAACTTTAACGGTGAATGAGATGGAATAAGAAGGCCTTGAGCACTTTGGATCATCAAATACTTCAATAACTGGATATGGCTGTTCATACAACCATAAATTCGTACACATAGAGAGGATATAAAGACACAATTGCCATATGAATGGACTTTCTGTTGCCTTCTGGAAACTCATATGTGTGTGTGATCTGTTCTAGATACAGGTGCCACACACGTTTTCCTTTGCCCCAGCTGTGTTTCCTATTGAGCATGAAAATTTCCCTGTGTTGCAGAAATATCCTGCCCATAACCAACACATCTGATGGGAATTAGAAATCTGCCGGGCAAGAGATTCAGCTGATCACTCTACTACCAAAGGATATGTGGCTTGGCTGGAGGTCTGTCATCTTGTAAGAGTGAAGGGGTGAGTCCTGATTGCTTGGCACTGGATTTAATTTGTCCTTACAATTACTAAGATAAGAAATTGGTTTATTTTCCCATGAAGTAGCTGCCCTATTCTGGCTGAGGTGCTTCCATATCTCCCATATTGTCAAGTCCCTTCATCTGTGTGATCTGACCCTGCCTGTCTTAGGGGATTCTCCCATCAAGTCCCATCAAAATCCTGCCTGAGGGAAGAATTCAGGGCTGGATATAGAGTGAAAAAGGACTAAAGTTTTAGCCGAGGTCTGGCTGTTTGTTCTGTGCAGACAAGCTGTGGCCCTGAAGAAGTCTTTTGTTTCCTAAAAAAATTGTGAGGGTGGGAGCATAAAAAGTGCCCTGTACTTCAAGGGTATTTTTATTTAGATGCTACTCTTCAAAAGACTATATATAGCAGTAAGACTCTAGTTGCAATCTAAAGTTTGAAAAGTTGCAGACTCTTGCAGACAGTCTGATGGATCTAAATTTTTCAGCTAAACAACATCTATGCTCTTGACCTGAGACCTAGATTTCACATTTCAGGAATTAAATGAGCATCATTTTCTAAAAGACATTAGACCAAGGCTGGGCTATCCAAAGGATGGCTTCACGATTTAGATGAAGATGTTGTCATGTCAAGGAGACTTAAAACCTGACATATCTTTTTTCTATTGAAAAGCTAGACCTAGTTTGTTATATCACATTGGAGTTTCTTGTGTGCAGGAGACAAAGGAAAAGTGGAGGTTGTTCTGGGATTAACATCTCTTAGAGGATTCCCTGCAGTAACAGGGCACAAGGCTCAATGCCCCCGATGATCTGGCCTTGCCTTATATTACTCTGATCAAAATTAATCCTCAGACTGTGCCAAAACCCTGCCAAAATATAAAGGAAATATTTGTGACCTCTGCCAAACTGTGAATCTTCTGTGTCTGAGACACCTCAGATGCTTTGATTAGACTGAAGGAATTGAGCCTGAAGAAAGTGGAGTGGTAAATGAAAGGGAAGCTCTTTCTTGCCTGATGCTGAAGAATTCAGATGTGTGTCTGAGTACTCCATCCTCCTTCTATGCAGAAATCCTGTTTTTCTCAGGAAGGTGTTCAACCTGCTTAAAAAGATAAAAAGAGAAATAAATATTAAAACAGAAAGTAAATTTTGGGGCAGGCAAGTAAAGATCTTTCTCCCTTGAAAGGGCTCTATCCAGCCTCAAGGAATTGGAGCCTTCATTTTTCTTTGGCTGCAAACAGAAAAACTCAGCTTGTGGCTCACAGGTACATCCCAAAGTGGGATCTTTTGGGACCTGGGCAGCCCCTAAAGCCAACAAGATATGCCATGGCTGCAGTCCTGGGGGGATGGAGACAGAACCTCCTGTCTGCAAGGCACAGAGCCAGAGGAGAGATTGACTGATCTTGTTTCAGATCAGATGGATGGCTCTAAGTGACCTGTAAAGACACTCCCTGAGCCCTGAGCCACAGCATTAAGAGCCAAGACACCACTAGCACGTCTGAAGTAGTTATTAGTGACTGAAGGGGCACTTGTCAACTGCAACTTCAGTTTCAAGTAATAGTTTAACAGCATCAACTAGAAGAAAGGTTATATCTCAGTGTGTCTGGTGTTGTGCTGACACTTAAAGGAAATAATTGGTAGACTTAGAGCAGGGGCAGATGCCAGTGGTAGAACAGGGGAGGAGGTTGGGTACTCGAAACAAAACTTTGACAGTATGATGTGATACAAGAGCCAGGGATCCATCCTAAGCCCTGGCATAAAAAGTATGAGGAAGCTGTAACCTAACCTGGAGTGGAAAGAGCTCTGTTCTCCTCATGTGAGCTGGGTTGCTGTGATTTCTAAAGACCCATCTACAGTTGCAGTTTGCAGCCTTGTCCTAAAAAGAGGGGAAAAAAAACTTGTTGCCCCTTAAAGTTGTTGGCCAGCCTTTTGGAAAACACATGTAATACAATCTCTGGCTGATTTTTGGCTTCAGGACATCCCAAGAGAGAAAACGTGTTTGTGTGTATGTGTCTGTGTGTGTGTGTGTGTATTTGTGTACTGTGGAGAAGGCAGGAAATAGCCTGGAAAGGAGTGCAGAGTCTCATTTTACCTGTACTTGGGCTGTGTGATGCTAAAATAGAGGAATTAGCATGCAAACCCAGCAGTCCCCTGGCTGTCATCGCCTTCCAATTAGCTGCATTTGATTTTGGTGGGTGCTGAAGGATTGTGTCAGCAGGTGAGGTGGGATGTCTGAAGGGTGCTCTGGCTGCCACGGGTGCTCTGTGTATGCATGTTTTTTGCCTTGAGCTGGTGGCTGGAATTATGCTGGTCTGCCAAAATAAAAGCACTGCTGTCACTCACTGGCCAGAGGAGCTGATTCTGGTCCTGGTGACCCTATGTTTCTGCAAACATTAGTGCAACAGCCACTGGATTGTAGAATATCCCTAGTGGGAAGGGACCACGAGGACCATGGAATTCCAACTCCTATTTGATCCACCAGTTATCAAGATCAAAGCATGAGCGTCTCAAATACATAGTTTGGAACTGTCTTTCTGATTCCTGTCCCATTCTTCCCCCCTACTGCCATTTAATAACCATTTTCTCGTTTATGTGATTGATTACCAGCATTGCTTGAGACATCTAACTGAGCTTAGGGGGCTGCTGTACTTGGTGCTGTTGAAATAAAAAATCTTGCTGTTTTCCCAGGAAATGCTTAGACAAAACCAAGGGAGGAGAAACTGACAAAAGAACAGGAGAAATAGCAGGAGAATATGTACCAGCATAAAATGCCGCTGCATCCAGGGAAGAGCTTTGCAGACTTTCTTCTTGCTCTCATAAGGAGACAGTCTGTCCAGCCTGGGAGGGTGGGCAGGATTCTGGCTCCTTGGCTGCCCCTCTGACCGTCTCCTGACTGTGACCTGCTGTGTCTCATCAGGCCTAGCTAAAGAGTGGGGCAGAAGAGTGTCTTCAAAGTAAAGGATAACTTACATTTGTTGGAACCGAAGGCAGCCAAAACAGCAATACATTGGTCACACCAATAAGCTGGAGAAATTGCATTTACAGAATAATTTGGATAAATGTGCCTGTGATTCAACTTGTCCAGAAAAAATAAAGAATGTTTCCACAGATAAAATCCAAGTAATTCTAAACCTCTGTAAGAGTATCAGTTGTGTGAAGCACCAGGAAATTCAGCATCTTTTCTGTTTGCTGTAACTAGAAAGCAGAAAGACATAGATATATCCTGTAAGTAATAAATTAGAGCAAGCTTCAGGTCACGACAAAAAAAAAAAAAAAGGGGG
>VWZN01021502.1:172256-185611 GCA_013396955.1 Regulus satrapa
GCAAATATATACAGGTATATATAAATATCTTTTCCTTTATTGGAATTTTTAGAATTAGAATTTTCCCTTATAGGAAAATTATTTTAAAAGCAGAAAACCAAAATAAAACACTGTTTGTAAAGTGGATAATCTAAAACTTTAAACATCTCAGATGGGAAA
Organism: Regulus satrapa; assembly: GCA_013396955.1. Classification (NCBI taxonomy): domain Eukaryota; kingdom Metazoa; phylum Chordata; class Aves; order Passeriformes; family Regulidae; genus Regulus; species Regulus satrapa. Next base: position 172,416 of record VWZN01021502.1, read on the forward strand.
GGAGATTAACCTCAAATTATTTTTGTAGGTGCTGATCTGCAATGGATTAATCAGAATTTTCCATTTGGAAGTGGAAAGTGAAGGAAGAAACTCTCTTACTAATCTTAAGGTAGATGTCATGGGTAAAATCAACTAAGTGTAGAGAAGAAACAGCCCTTCTTGGTTCATAGGCATCACTTTTTTTTACAGACAGACAAGGCTTCTTAAGGACATTCTTGATATCTTAATACCTCAATCTTGTTCAGTGTCATTTCTGAATGAGACCATTGTTGAGGCAACACTGAGTTGCATAGCTCCATCAACCTTCTTTAATTTGCTTGGAGATTATGGGAAAACCTCTATAAATCAGTTTTATGACCTCATGAAAAACTTACAGTTGTATGGCATCACTTGCATGAATTATGAGATAGCCACAGAAAGGACCAAAGATGTCAAGGACACCAAAGTGAAGCTTTATGTACCCTGGGACATGGCAGCACATGTCACAAATCTACACTTGGTAGAAATACCAAAGGCAGACATGGAAGTTAAAACTCTCTTTGTCTTCTAAGCATGAAACAGGACTTATAAAATCTGGGAAGGAATTATTAAAATAATCTTGTTGAGAGTCATTAATCTGAATACGTAACAATTTAATTCTTCATTAGCATTAAAAAAAAAAAAAGGCAGAATGTACACAGAAAAATATACTTAATGAGAAAACAATGTAGGTCAAATACTATTTTTCTTATTCAAATAAAATGTTTACATAATGTCTCTTGTTAGAGACTTTATGCAGTCGGAATATGCTGCAGCTGTAGGCACATATTCAGCATGTTCACTAAGTAGACCTCCAGTTGCTCTTTCCTGCAGTTCCTTCTGCTTTAACATTACAACTCAATGTTTTTCTCATATTTGTCAAAACCTAATCCAAGCATCACTGAACTTTACGTTGCTTCATGGTACTGTAAACCTAAAGCAAAGCCTGAATTTTGCAAATCGAGTTGAAAGCCTCAGAGACGAGCACCTGGAGGTCAGGCTCTTTGTAATGTCAAAAGTAGAGATATCTATATATATCCTGACTATTAGTTAGGTGCTTCCATCAACACTAAAACATTTCATAACATCAAACTGATTTTGACACTGCTTCTTTTTGGAAGAAAACTAGAAGAAAGATTCTGACTGTGCTAAAGAACCCATGCCAACTTTTTGAGGGGGACACAACAATATTTGACTTTACATTTTAATTTTCTATCATATAATAATGAATTATTAAAAAAATAACCCAAGTAAAATATTCTGGTTTTGTCAAAACATTTCTTTCTTTTATTGACACCAAATAAATCTTATGATGTTTCCTGGCATGACTACTGAATGTTTCCATTGTCACTCCATCCAGAAGGAGCCAGGCTCCCAGATCTCATCCTCCCTGTGTTAAATGAAATGTTTGTCCTCCACTGAGTACTGATCAGCCTAAACATAACCCCGCTGAGATTTGCCAAGATAGATGAGGCAGAAGGGTCCTGGGCTCAGCCAGAGTGAGCTCTGGCCAGGCTGATGTCTTCTCACCTTCCCTATGTCCCTGCAGCCTTATGCTCATGGAGGGAACACGAATGCAGCTCTGCAGCACCTGTGCAGGGAGGATATTGCTGATGCTGTGCTGGCTGTGCCACACCAGTGCCCTGCAGCCACTGGAGGTGGGTCTGACACCGTCTGCTCTCCCCCTGTTTAATTCCCACCTTCTTCCTTTTCTGTCCTCACTTCAGATTTCCCCAGGACTACTCTTATACCTTAGAGCCAAGCAGACTTTCAGCCCAGGAGAGAAGCAGACACTGAATACAAGATATCTGTGCCCAGTCTTGTAAACTAAATGGTCCCATTTTCTATTTTATCAGGGCTCAGTGTCTCTCTTTGGAACAGAAAGCTGAGATGGCGAGATAAGACTTTGCTTTCCTCCCCTCCCCTGGCCTTCTCAGCTTGATGTTCCTACTAATTCTCTCACTCAGGTCCTGCTGTTTGAGTCTCTTCTCTCTTTTTTCCCCCTCTGCCATTATTTCAGATGGTTACTCATTCCATTTGACTCCCCCCAGGGTGTCACCAGGCTGCTGCCAAAAGCTCTTCTGTTTCCTCCCCTGTTGTGTTCACTCTTTCTCTTTTTTCAACTTTTAATCTCAGCCCTCGGTGAGGTGTGCTGAACAGTCATGATGAAGCTTTCAGGATGTTAGAAAGTAAGCTGCTGGAAGAGGTTAGTAAGAGCAGAAACCAATAAAGCACAAGAAGGAAGTTTGATATGTAGGAACAAAGCAATTGGTAATGATGTGAAATAGTTGGGTCAAACAAGGGCTGTGCACAAATGAAAAGATTCACCTCCAAACACCTGAAAAGTTTACCTAACCTGCTTCTCCTTGACAGGAGTTGGTTTGTTGCTGTGAACCACTGCTAACAGCTTTGTACCCTGCTTTATTTGCACATCTCAACACCCACACGAGCGGCTGGCCATCAGCAGCAGGGTGGATTCTTTCTTCAAAAGAAACTCCTTAAATCCCATAAGCCTCCTGTTTCCTTTTCTTTTCTATTCATTGCTGCTTATTACCTGGAGGGTGTGATTCCAGACTAAGCTTCCAATACCCTCTTAGCACCAGTAAAGCCACTGAATTCAAAGGAGTGGCCTCTGATGTATGGGATTGTTCTGTGTAAAGGTGGCCTTGTCGAGCTCCTACTAAGAGAGCAATCAGATACTACAGCTCCTGCTAGAGAGAGCAAAATTCCCAATTTGCCAGGCAAGGGAGGTTTGCTTACTAGTGGAAGATGCTTTTCTTTTAGATGGATTTCACGTCTGAATTACCCAGATTGACTCAGGAAAAGGTGGGTGGAAAACAAACAAACAAACAAAACAAAACAAACAAACCAAGAGGGAAAGGAAAAAGAGAAGAATCAACTGTCAGTTCAGATTAACCCATTCTCATGAAAAAAAAACAAGGTTTTTAAAAATAGATCATGAAAACAAATAGCAATAGGAGACATTTTGGGCACAGCATTTTCAGACTGCCTCCACTCCTTTCCTCTCCTCTGAGGGGCTGGCAGTGAAAGATGGGATGTATTTTTCCTTCTTTTACACTTGCAAACGAAGGCCCCCTTTGCTCTTAGTACAACTCAGGGGAAATATTTTCATGAATCTTCCTCAGAACATAAAGAAGTCCCTGCTGGTCCCTGCTGTCTCTGTGTCATTGCTGACCTCCTCTGAGGAGGTGTTCTGGCATTTCCACAATGGCTAAGGTACCCTGACCTGAAGGGAACAAAATTCCGAGAGCCTGGCTCAGATGGCAAATTGGACAGGACTTTTCCCTTCTCTGGGAAGGCAGCCAGCCTTCCAGCTGCAGCCTGGGCCACCTCAGAGCAGACCTGGAGGGCACTTTCCTAGACCTCAATGAGAGCAGCCTTTATTAAAAGAAGAATTACAATATTAATAGGAAAATTATTTTGCTGCTAATGACAAAGAACTCAGTTTCTTCATACTTGGACAGAGTTATATTCCCAACTATGCCAATCTCAATATTATCTCAGATGGATACTTGTTCCCAGGAGGCCCTTAGGGGAGTGACCTTATGTCCCTCTACCTTTGATAAACCACTGCCTGCATGCATATAAATCAATTAACACCATCAGTTTATGCTAATTTTGAATTTAGATGGCATGCTGGAAATAAACAGGGGTGTTTATGCCTGTCTAGAAAGAGACCACAATAACAATCTTCTCTCCTCCCCAAAGTACACTCACAAACACACCCACACCCAGTGGACACACACATCAGGATCCAACAAAACCCCCACTTCAAGGAGCCTTCATTCAGCTGCTTGTGCTCTCTCTCCGTTTTCCAGGGCAATTTGGACAAACAGAGCAGCCAAAATAACACCATGGAATATATAAATATCCCTTGTCAGCCATTTGCTTTCTGGTTTGCTGCTGTGTCATTCCCATTCCTGCTTTTGTTCTTGTTCTGGTATTGCTTCCTTTAATTTAGGGTACTCTGAGGGATGTGATGTTACCAGACTGGGAAGAAAAAAGACATTTAGAAGTGGAAAAAAATTACTCTATTCATGAATACAGCTTCCTTTTTATCATAGCCTGACTATCCACAAGAAATAGCGCATCACAGCTTTCCCCCACCCCACCACAGAGCATGACTTACTGGTATTTATGGTCAAGAGCCATGCCTGAAGCGTTGGGTCCAGACAACAGCAGCTAGGAACACATCCAGGAGGGAGATGGAGCCTCAGGAGAGGGAGGATGATCAAAGGAGCCCCAACAGACTTTGTGATCAGACCAAATGACAATTTCCCTTTTCTCCTCTCCCCTGGCAGTCAGGTGAATGGCTCATAGATGGTGGCCAAGCCACAGTAAGCAGACATCCAAGGAGTTTTAAGGCCCTCCAAGCTCATTAGCTAAGGCTCCTTGTGCTTCCTTCTGTAGGACTTTTCCCTGCCCAGGCTCTGTCTGTATCTGGACAATGAGTGGAGTATGAGGATGCTATTTGCAGAGCAAAACACATGTTTTAGTGCAAGACATGCAGAACTGTGCACTGAGAATCTATTCTCTGCCATTGACATATATCCATGATAAACATATTCATGAACTAGGGGTAATTTTTATCTCTGATTAAAGCTGTAAGCAGGCACAACTCTTTCTCAGTTGACAGCTCTGGGCAAGGAATGGATATGGCAGAATTGTCTAAAATACAAGTCAAGTTAATTTCCTTGGATCCTGCAATTCTCATCAACATGGGCATTTTCTGATGATCTGATGCACTTACCAGCAGTGCCCAGGCTTCTATGCCAAGGCAAAGAAAAACAGAGGACATATGCTGAAAAATTTGTAACATGGTCCCCTAATCAAGGGCTGGCTCCATCCTGTATCCTGTTATAAATTGTAATCTACATTGTGTCTACTGTACACATGTCATTATTCTTTCCTCCACTCTGGCTGATTGCATTTAAATACCTTTTTTCAGTCATTATTGGTTCTCCTATTATTTATATGTTGCTTGGTCTGGTGGTTATCTCCTTTTCTTTTTAGCAGAGAGACCCAAGGTTACTTTTATTCCTCATATCCAAGAAGCCAATTAATTCCCAGCATCCCCCAATGCCATCCCAATAAATAGAGGCTGCTGTAGCCATATTTCCTTCTACAGGGAGACCAGGATGTTGAGCCAGTTCTGAATCCAGTCATAGCTCTACTCCATGGTTGAGATAGTCAGAGGATGGTCTCAGCTGAAACCCTGTCTGCTCACCTGCTTACTGTGTGTGCTGCTTTCCTCAGTGCTTTTCTATTACACTCAGAGTATCTGTGCATCACTTTCACTCCCAGCCCAAAGGGATCCCATTTCTGATCAGTATTACAATTATAATATCCATGGTTGGAGAGGAAAAAATGAGCGGCATTTTTAAGTGGGTTTTTAGCTTTTTTAAACATTTTTGCCTTTTATTTTTTTCCCCCTTTGTGTAGACTCCTTACCTCCTCCTTATAAACTCACAAAATACCGTTAAAAATATTCATCTTTCATTTAAAACTGCTGGGGGCTAAACTGGCCCCTGTGCAGTCTGGAGTGAGGAATTGAAACACCACAGCAGCTTTCATGGGAGCAGGCATCCTAAAAAGAGAGACAGGCTCAGGCACACCCTGAGCACAGCCCCTCTATAAATAACAGAACTCCAGTCCTCTTAAATATCCTCAGTAAGTCTCCCTAAGAGTTTTAGGGAGACATCATATTCCTTCAAAGCTGATCAGTCAAGCAGTTTCCTTGCTGCTTGGGGACAGATGAGCAGTGCCAGTGTCAGGCACTCACAGACAAGTGGCTTTGCAGGGTGGCAAAGCGATGGGGGAGAAGCAGCATTTATGGTGCTCTCTGCCCTTGCACCTCTCTGTGCTCTGCGCCTTGTGCTGTTTTTGCTAAACTGTCGCCTTTCAGAGTGGGGGAAGGCGGGACTGTGCAGGTGGTTGCTCTCCCCAGGACAGGCAGAGTGATGTGACTGGAAGCTGGCCGAGCCCCGGCGCTGCTTTACGCCATCCCGGCTGGTGGCACTACATCATCCCTGCAGGGCCAGGCAGGTGCCTTGACGCTGGCAAAGGGGGAGGGCAGGGAGCAAGCACGAGTCAAGGTCAGCAACATGAGCAGCGATGCGAGGGGGAAATGCATCACGGGCAGCGGGGAGCCAGCTCCATGCTGAGCCCGGGAGCCGCTCGGAGAGGATGCTGTGAATGTGGGACTGCCCAGCTACAGGCACAAAACTGGGCTTTTCTCTCCTTGAGAAGCAGGGAGAAAACAAGGCATCCTTCAGGCAGCAAAGCACTGTTCGGATCAGACTTCTAGAGGGGAGCGTGCTAAACTGGAAGGCAAAGAGGTCTGACATGGGCAAAAAACACATAATGAAGGATAAAGTGCGAAATCTCACTGGCCAATGGCAAGAGAACCCTCTGTTTGTGAATCTAATAGGCGTGTGACACACACATGGTGGTAGTAGTTGAGCCTTCCCATCTGGCACTACTGATTAATCAAGTGCCTCTAAACCGAGGAAAACCTCCGAAAATATCCATCGACAAGAGCTGAGAGTGTGAGAGAAAGTAAGACAACTCCAACTGTGTCGGCAGAGGCTGTGCTTGATGCTAACAGGTGGTGACGAACATTGCGTGATTTAGAGCTCAGAGGGGAATAGGAATCTGAAAGATCAAGTATCATTCCAAAACACTGACAGACTTTGGGATCTGAACCTTCAGGCTTGAGGTCTTCCAGGACAGAGCAGAATGTGAAAATAGGGAGAGGAAATGGAGAAATCAGCTCCAGTCCAGCTTTTCCTACCTTCAAGAACTCTTCATGATAAATAGTTAAAAAAGAAATTAGAGGCATACCTGGTATGCCAACATTCTTGAGAATGCAGAACAATACAAAGTTGGCTTTTGTTCAGATCTTAGATCAGTGTTCAGACCCCTTTCCTTGCCATCAGTAGTACCTTGCATCCTTTACACATTAAATTGCAGTGACACCCATACCCATACCCTATACAAATGTTGATTGGCAGGATGAAGACTGGAAAAGCAGGATCTACAAGTGATTTATTAATGCAATTCAGTGGCTCTTGTTTACAAACAGCCTGGTTTGCTGAATTGCTGTATGCATCACTCCTGCAAAGATACACACGGGTCTCAAGTGCTCTGCATGCAGGAAGAAATCTGCAAGGCACCAAGGAAGTGAAGGAGGAGAGGTGGAGTGAATGAAATAGAAGCTCTGGAGAAGAGAAAATTAATTTCCCTGAAGTTACAGAACTGAAGTTCAGCAGTGGAAGGAACTCACTGGCCTGGCAAGCCTGGATGCTGCCACAGGAAAGTGCTTTGGGACTGCCTTAGCCCTGTCCCCAACCTCTGTAGCAGTTACACACTCCGTTCTTCTCCTCAAGCACAAAACTGCCTTGAAAAGATTTTATCCCTCTTATATCCACTATTAAGCAATAATATTAACAGCCAAAGATTTGCTACTGAACCCAAATAAAATGTGATCAGAATTTGGGTTGATGAAGATGTGGTGGGGGAGCTGCACAGAGCAGAGAAGAAATCATTTTCTTTTTCCATTGTCAGAATAAACCCTGAAAAAAGAGGATGGTGCAGCTTTAAAAAAAAAAAAAAAAAAACTTAAAAAAAAAAAAAGAAAGAAAGAAGGAAAGAAAGAAAGAAAAAAAAAAGAAAGAAAGGTGCCTCAGTTGTCTCGGCAGCTGATCAACAAAGGAGCAGTCGTGAGCTGTAACCTCTTGGAGCTGCAGTCTGGAACATGACACATGTCAGGCTATGATAAATGGTGCGGAGTGTGTGCAATTTCAAGCGCAATGCCCTTGAGATGCTCAGGACCCCGATCGCAAATGTTATTGTTAAATTAAACCTTAAAGGAAGGATTGGGAAGGGGAGGGGTGGGTTTGTGCGTGTGCATGTGTGTGTGTGNCAGAAGAGAAGGGGAAAATGGCAAGGTGAGAAGATAAAAACTTTATATTTCTTTTAATTGAAATGTGCATCTTCTAGGTCTGGTTGAGCTATGGGAGAACTTCAGGCAGGGTTTTTCTATCCTACAGGCATTTTATTACTTTTGCTCCATCACAGTTTGATAGCTAGAGATCAGCTAAAATAGGCAGGTGCAAGATTGGAAAACAGGTAAATAAATAAATAAAACCATGCCACAGATGTGCAGTTTCTCTATCTCAAGTGTTCTGCGTCCAGGTACCTTTGAATCCAAATGAGTGAAGTTTCAGAGAGTACTGAGTGCTGATTTTTGGGAGCTGTTGGCCTCTGAGGGCCTGTTTGTTAGTTGGGTTGTTGTTTGATGGTGTGTGTTTGTTCTTTCTGAGACAAATACTCACTCTTAAAAGCTGCTCTGAGAAAGAGGCGATGTTTACATCCACATCCCACCGTGAGGAGAGCAGGGACTGAATTTTGCAAGTCCTCCAGGCAGATTTCATCCCCAGCCTGCAAGAATGGCCCCAACATTCAGCTCATTTCTTCGGTGGTGTCAGAGTCCTTTTTCCTGTGACTTTGGAATGGGAGCGGGGACAGAGGCAATAACCGATTTGGGACAAGCACCTGCAATAGAGTGAGTGGAGTGGTCAAGGGGTAGGGAGCAATGAGTAAGAAACAAAGCGAGCTCTCCCAATGCGGAATAACCTTTTGCCAGAAGAGGTGGCAGGGAGAGCTCCACAAGTCTTACCCCCTGAAATTTGCATCACTTGAGTGCTGTGGAGAGAAGGGACTGGATCTCCTGGGTTCCCATCTCTACAGCTTCCAGGAATTGTACTTGCTCCCTTTAAAAAGGTGAGAACCAACATGCTCCTACATTGACACTGTCTCTGGTCACTCTGGACCTGGACTTGAATATGTTCCTCCCTCTTCTTCCTTCTGCTGCCTATTTTATATCTTCCACCTTTCCCATGTGTAGAAGAGTCTCCAGTTTGAAATTCCCAGAGATTCCTCAGAAGTCCTCTCTTTACTTTCTTCCTTTCCACCCTCTCTCCCCCACCACGTCCATGCTGAGTGCAATTAGTGTAGGCAGTGCAGGAAACACAGTGGAGAAGGGAGCTGTGTAAACGAGGGGGAGGACATGGAGTGGGTGAGGTACGGGGTGGGGGAGCTGGAAAGTGTTCAAGGGGAAATGCTTGCATGGCTCGCATAATTGAAGGGAAGAAAGAAGCAATGAGCAGCATAAACCCTCCACTGGAAAAGGAGATGGGAAAAGCCTTTAAATCATGATGGAAAGTAAATTCAAACAAGCAGCAAAAGGTTACAAAGGACTAGCAGTAACTCATTTAGCAAGATATATTGTTGTGTTCTAATTTTTACCAGGTACAAGACAAACCCACTGGTTGGGAACGACCAGCATAAGAGACCTCCATGATCTATTTAAAACACTTAGGACAAGGTAAACAGAAAGCAGAGATCTGGCTACACCAGGAGTAATCCATCTGCTTGCTGCTCCTGGTTGCTTCCATAGTGACTCATTGTCCATTAAAACCTTCAGAGTGTCATGACAGCATTAAAACCAAGGCTCAGATTTGGGAAATGCAACGTATTCAAAGAACATATTAGATACCAAAGTACTAAGATTATTATTATTTTTAGACACATCTTATGAACATCCTACAGCTTGTTTTGTACTTTTTGGCTACTGTTGCCTAGCGGCCAGGAAAACTCAAGTCCTTTTTCGGTTCTTTGGAACATTTTCCCCATGTTTCTTGTTATTAAAGAAAATAAACATTAGACAAAAGCAGACCTTATTGCATCTATAAATAATTCAATGCAGATGGATTCATGGAAAATACCAGCAGGGAGATTTTCAGAGAGAAAGAAAGAAAGGGAATGGTCTAAGGTTAGATAGTGAGGAAACAGAAAGAGTGAAGCAGCAAGAAGCTAAAAGATGTGATGAGAAGAATAGGCACAAACAAGATGGCAACTAATAAAGGATAGCTGAACATAAAGATACCTTGGAAAGACAACTCAATCTCTTTAAAAAGTTTTTATCCTTTAGTTATGAGCTTCCTACTACCAAGGAGAAGAAGGCATTTGCTATGTGTCTTGGGAGGGTACTAGAGACTTACATTTAATCATCTCATACTGACGTGTTACCTCTCCTAACTTTTCCTTTTGGGAACAGGTGGCAGGTGATGAAAATGTTGAGATGATTATTTAATGATGTATTTTTTCCTTTATGACCTATCACAGGATCCTGTAGACTTAGAAGCTCATGTGGATGGATACTTGAAAACTGGTTGATATTCAATGTTCTGTCTCATCCTAGAAGAACACCTGTTGCATTAAAACCTGGAAGGTTATATGAAATTAACATTAAAAATTAAAAAATCTTGGCCTGTAGGTAGGAGGAGCTGCTGAAGAAATGAGTGGTGGGAAGGAATAAGGGCAATTTTAGGAGGAATGGAGCGGCTTTGCTTGATTGCAAGCAGCCGTTTCTAAACCACCAATTTTTGCTGATGTTGCACCAGAAAAGCCTTCCTTGAGGTATTGCTTCTGCCAGGCAAAGTGGAATAAAAGCCAGTTAAGAACGCAGCTGGAGTCATTGAAGCAAACATAAAGCAAAAACCCGTGTTATATGGGATCCCTCCCTGCACCATGTAAGACATACGAGGCCTCTTTGTCCAGTCACTGCTTGGACAGGGATTGCATTTTTGTGATGCATCTTGGCTTTTGTATCTGTTCATAACCAAAAGGCAATGGGTACTGAAGTGGAAAGCAGAGGAGCTGTAAACCAGGTCTGTGACGAGAGCTGAACGTGTCACTGCTCCCTAGGAGCGCTTTTGGGAAAGGTGCTGCAGCACTGAGCTATCTTCTGCAAACACAGGGCATCAGGGGAGGGAGACAGGAAGGTTTCCAGGGAAGAGAACCACCCACCCACAGGCGGGAAGAAAGGTTTACTTCAGACATTAGAGAAACGGAAGTAGAAGCACAGGGAGAAATCTTCTTCTTGCCATTCTGCTGCTTTGCCACATGCTGGGGGAGCAGCGCATTGTTCTCCAGCCGAACAATGGCCAGTTCCCACCACGTGCAAAGGGAAAAGAATGTGAGCTTTGCTTTGCTTTATTATCAACTTGTGCAGTGCAGAGATAACTGCACAGGCTGCTCGGTCCCCGAAAAGCAAAGATGGATTTTGATCAAAATTGGATTACAGGGCATTTCATTTCTACTTAAGAATGGTTCTGAATTGGCTTCCCATTTACTCAATATCCACAAAAATAACAAAATAAAAACTGTCATGACAGAATAATGCTGCTGAAAAGAAAAAAAAAGAAAAAATAAAGCTCAAAAATTTGCTGAAAAATAATTGGACTGAAAGAGCTCCAAGTCAGATTAGCATTAAATCTTCTTAAAAATTATGAAGGCTCTTGCAACCAAAGGCAAGTTATTTCATTAGGCTGATTCTGCATATTTAATTCTCAGTGTGCCAATTTAATGCAATATTTTTGGTTATCAGGGACCGTTCTTTCTTGATATATAATAATGACATTGCATTTGGTTTAAAAGTAGAAGTCCACAATCAAGGCAATCACAGACTATTAAGTGCTCACTCAAGTCCCAATCAAATTGTGTTCAAATGGGTTAAAGGGAGACGGTCAGAGCTGCCAATCCCAAAATACAGCCCAGCCCTTCAGCCCATCCTGCGGCCAAAGGAATAGTACTCTCTTGACTTCAGCAGAGTCTGTGATGGAAAATATTTCTGTCCAAAACAAAATTGGCCTGTAATCTGGGTAAGCTATTCAGAGCAAACAGTGGCAAATTTAGCCTTTTCTCCTGTTCTCAAATCATCCATGTAGGGACTTTGTTGTTTTAATGCCTTTGTATGTATTTGTCTGACAAATACTAAATATAGAACTATCTCAGCAGCCTGGTGGCATTGATTATATCTTGTATTATCTACGGTAGATTGTGGTATATGACTGGTCCTTTAGGTTACACTGCAATTTAGCCATAGAGCAAATATGTTAAAATACCAGTGTAAAACGTACTAAATCAGATCCTCATGAATTTTAAAGCCTGGAGTCTGAAGCTCTTCCTCAATCTGTTTACCAAATCAGTGCGGCTGCTCTCAAATTAAAGTGCAGTGCCCCATAAGCAAGATCAGGCTTATGAGCCATCATAAACCCACTTTGCTCTTGTAAATGGCAGCTGATTCAGCTGTAACCTGAAAGCAGCTTTTTGGAACCAGAGTATTAAACATTTCCAAAAATTTCTTACCATTGTCAACCTTCTAGACTCTTTCAAAATCATCCGGCATGCCAGGCTCTGGGTTCTGAGTTGAGTGAAGCATCTGTCCTCAGTAGGCACCTATTGAAATGCAACAGCAATGTCCCTTTTAAAAAGGGACATTGTTTCAAAAAGTCTGTTTTATAACAACACATGTTTATAAATGTGTGCGTGTTTGTGGAGGGATTGATTGAAAATAAAGTCATAATACTGAAAAGAAGAAAATCTGCATTTTTGCCGAACAATGTAGAAATGGTGTGTATGAGGGTCAGATATGGAGGCAAATTCCATTTAAAGGGTTGAAGGCTCAGTGTGATGGCACAGAGATCAGTGTCAGTGTTTGCTACTCTGAGGCGAGTTTTGTCAGAAATTGCTGCTTAAGGACCTCAGGTTTCACCTCTCCATGGAGGACACAATGTACATCTTATGGTTTAGTCTATTTTCTGGTGCCAAAAGGGCAGAGCCAGAACTGAAAATGTCTCCAAAACCAGACGAGAGAAGACTGAAGCCTATCCGGGCACAGACTGCCCAGAGAAACTGTGGATGCCACATTCCTGACAGTGTTCAAGGCCAGGTTGGATGGGCTCTGAGCAATCTGGTCTAGTGGAAAGTGTCCCTGCCAGTTCCGGGGGGGTTGGGCTGGGGATTTTTGGAGGTCGCTTTGAACTCAGACCTCTCTCTGTGAGATGACTGAAGGATACCCATACATTCCTTATGCCCTGAGTGGACATTCAGCCAAGAGAATACTTGTTCTATAGTTAGACAAAACGTATTTATTACCTGTGAGAGATCTGATCCTCAAGTATGTGCCAGGGAAAGGAAAGTATTCCCTGGGTCATGTTGTCTCCTCTCATCTTGGATGTTTTGCAGCTTTTCTCTCCAAGAAGAAAACTTTTCTTGCTGATGTGCCACTCTCTTGAAAAAAAAAGATCGGA